>BQNB010011861.1:0-80429 GCA_026074375.1 Tanacetum coccineum | reverse complement strand
AAATCTTGAACTTACTGTATGAAATCTTGCAGAAAAGCCAAATCTCACAGCAAGATTTTTTGTGTATTTTTTTGGATGGTTTTGATGACATTCTGCAATTATTCACCAACCATTTAGAAAATAATGTCATGTTAAGATGTGAAACGCATCTTTGTGACCTTTCCAACTTGTAAAGTGTTGTGCATCACTAACAAGAGTAAGACAGTGACTAAAAAACAAAGGAAAAAGAACTTCAATTTTGGTTCCTTGTTTTCATCTTCCAAATTGGTGTATGGATGTGGTAGGTGCAATGTCTACTAGTCCTTGTCTTAAAAAGATGGAATTTTTATCGTTCGTTCATTGATGCTAGTCAGATTTGGTTTTCGGGCCCAAATGGTTGCATCAAGCTCTGGTCCTACATTCTATAGATGTATCATATAGACATTAGACATCTGCATGTTGTGCATTATGAGCCGCAATGTCATGTCATTGGACACGCACAAAACTTGTCAAGAATGGACCGCAATGTCGTGTCATGTGATTACTGTGTAATTCATTTTGCACCATCATTATCGATTGGTATACATTAAATACCCATAGAATAAATCAATAGAACCGTACACGAAAGGTGAACCAACTGCAAGACCCCAACAAAAATTTGCAGAAAAATTTGGAAGCTTCTGCTGTTATGGTCTTTCACCTCTCCTAAGAACCAAACCTTAAGATATACAAACGAATAAAACAAATTGTAATATATCTAGTACATGTCTATGCATTAATCATTATCAGAGCTTTCAATTATTGCACTGTGTGTTTCTAGTTTGCATGTACTTTCATATTGTTGCACCCTTTTGAATTTTGATCCATAATTCAAATATGTGGGACAATCTTCCTTCTGATGTGTTAGCCAATGTGTTTTCTTACCTTACTCCATGCTCCTTGGCACGTGCCATGGCGGCCTGCCGTCACTGGCATGACTGTGGAAGAGAGACGAGGCAAATCTGCCGCCATCGCCAGCCATGGTTCATTGCCTTGCCCACTCGTAGCACCAGCAGGCAATTGTGTTTTGTTCATGACCCGATACAGAGAAGTTGGCACTTGCTCAATTTGGAACATGTTCCTAGTATGACTAGACCTGTGTCGACTATTGGAGGACAAGGTTTGATATTGCTTAAGTCCACCGGAGGTGTACCTATTCGGTTGTCAGTTTGTAATCCGTTTACTGGTCAATTTGGTCACCTTCCACATTTGCAAAAATCAAGAACTAATCCAGCTGTGGGCGTCAGGGAAGATTTTACCAACCATTTCAAGCTGTACGTGGCTGGTGGGATGTCCGAGGCTGCAAATGGCGGCGCCGCCTCATACGAGCTGACATTAGAAGTTTTCAATTCTAAAAGTAATAAGTGGACGGTCATGGGGTCCATGCCAGTCGAGTTCGCCGTGAGGCTTACTGTATGGACCCCAAACGAGAGTGTCTATGCAAACTATTATCACAGGTTTATATGAATTTCCACAGGATCGAATTGAAACAAGATTAACAAGAATGATTCGTATTTACTAAACAACATATCTGTGTTTACATTGTTTTTCCAGACACGACACACTACCAACTGAATATTCGTATCCTATATATAAGTTTCTAAAGGGTGCGAATGAAATCTCATGCCCCTTCCTTTTTTCTAACCGACATCTTAACTAACATAACTAACTTTTTGGTTATAAGGTTTCTATCTAACATATTTGGTCCTTTATGTTCTATACTATTTACATAATACAAGACTTACTACAATTATTGTCCAACATTTCCCCCCTAATTGTTTAAGTCTTGTTCCTCGAGTCTTCACACTCGTCTCTTCGTTCTCACGTTGGTGTTTTCTTCCTTTTGTGCCGACTTGAATTCCTATTCCACAAACCGTGCCCTAGAACTCCCTTATTGTTCTCGGTTTTGTTCCAAACAACCAAACGTTTCTCGTTGTTGTTTTCTTTTATCTCGAATTCCAAGTCCTCTTCCACAAAATCCTGTAACCCTCTCGGTATTCTTTTCGTCCTTATTGCCTTCCATCTTGACATCATCTCGTGCAGTCTTCCTTGGAGTTCCATCTTCCGGCGTACCCACTATTTCAACACTTAACCCTGCAAAAGCCTGTGGTCTTTCTATTCCTGCAGTTCCACTGCTATTCTCCGCCACTTCTCCTGGCCTTTCCTGCCTTGATCTTTGTGTTCCCTCATAGTATTCTCCATGCCTATGTACTCCTTGTACCATTCCTTGACCGCTTGTCCATCATCTTCCTGTAAGACCATGTAAGTTGGCAATTGTTCAGGTGTTGTTTTCTGTTTGAAACAACACGTCTTCCACCGAGACTCTTCCGTTCCCAACGTATTCCTTTTATCTTCCTTGTGCAAACAGCCCTTAGCACAAATTCGGTACCAACTTCGGTACACTACACCGAAACACACTAGAAAAGTGTTTCTGATTTTGTTACACCGAAAACAAACAATCCTTTGCTTTCTGATTCTGTTGTTCTTGTGTCGTCCCGACACACCAAATCTTTTCTTGAGTACTCCTTTATATCCTTGTTCCGCGTATACGTCTATAACCATCACCACAACAACGTTCCTTTTACTTTGTGTATTGTTTTCGAACCGGTTTCCACAAAGTCTCAATCCCCGCACGTTTTCTTAACCAAAACGGTGCGTATTTCCTTCTCCTATTCCTGTGTCGCATCAATAGCAATCACAAAGAGAAGTTTCAGCGCCTTCCTTCCTTTCCCTTCGTTGTCTTCAGCGAAGTTTTGTCCCACCAATAACGTTTGGTGTTAACGTTTGTTCCTTCAATCGATTCGTGTTCCTCTTCTCCTTCAAGAGTGGATTGAAGTCTGTTGCTATCTGCAACTTCCCGTTGGTTCTGATCATGCATTATCTTCTTCCAACGTCCTTGGTGTCTCTTCCCTTCTAAGTCTTTTGATCTTCATGATCAAAACTTGAATCAACTTCTTGTAATCTTGCAAACCTTCGGCTCATGATACCAATTATTACACAGGTTTATATGAATTTCCACAGGATCGAATTAACAAGATATACAAGAATTTGATTCTTTATTAACTACAACATAAAGTGTTTACATTGTATTATTGGACACGACACACTACCAACTGAATATTCGTATCCTATATATAAGTTTCTAAAGGGTGCGAATGAAATCTCATGCCCCTTCCTTTTTCCTAACCGACATCTTAACTAACATAACTAACTTTTCGGTTATAAGGTTTCTATCTAACATATTTGGTCCTTTATGTTCTATACTATTTACATAATACAAGACTTACTACAATTATTGTCCAACAAAAACGAGTTGCAAGGCGTACAACAAAAATTGGATCATTTGTCCGCTCTAACCATATAGGAATCATTTTTACACCTATGAGAGCATATATACCATGAGCATTTTATCCATCATAGTTTCACATGTATCATACCAAATAAATTTATAGTATGTCCTTCTAACGAAGTTTTTCTTTACTTAGACAAAGAGCCAGGGTTACTTTATTTTCCAGAATCATATAAATTGCAAAACAAGTAGATACAAAAATTGTTGTTAACACCATCTATAACTGTCTTATCTGTATAACACCATCTATATAAAGCGATTAGAGTGTTCTAAACAACTAAAGAAGAGCATACCGTATTGAGGGTGCTATGGATTTTGAAGCTATCTTCAAGCAAGGTAATTTGTTCTGTGGTAAGTTTTAGCTTCTTCCTTGATCCACCACTAATGTCGTGATAAACATCCAAGTTGCTAGAATCACTTCTCTTTGTACCTCTCTTTTCTTTTTCTTCGAGGTCATCTATGGTTTTAGAACTACATGAATCTTGATCATCTTTCTCACCATCATGCTTATGATCACAATCTCCATGATTAGTAACTTCGACCTTTGGATGTACCGGCAATGCAAGATCCAACCAAAACCCCCTCGTCTTTTGCTTTAATTGCTTCTCTCTTTTAACCTCCACTCCGATCCCTAATCCAAGTGTTGTGTTACATCTCTCTTCTTTACTCATAATCTTGCAAACAGAAAAAATTATACCAACCTAAAGACCAAGAATTTACACAAATTGTGTTGAATACAGTTTTTGAAGATTGAAAGTATATGATGAGATGAAAATCATATCATATATTATAAAAGATTCAGTCCAAGTAATAAATGGTGAGTGTTAATGGTTTGAAACATTTTATTTATTTTTGAGTTTGAACCCAAAGTTAAGTTTTGGTCCAACAATTAATAATAGCATTATTCCACGATAAATGAAGGTGTTTCCAATGTTGTATCTTCTTGTGACAACTGACAATTTTGGGTCAAACATTTATCTATAAACTTGAAACATTTTACTTTGAAAACGTGAATAATCAATTTAACCTAAAACATTTTACCTTAGTTGCAGGAACTTTTCCAGCCTTATTGTACTTATCAAAATGTAAAATAATGATAGTTACCAAGTTTGTGGTAAACATCTTGTCGTAGTTGAATAATCAAAGCTAAATTATCGTAATATGAAACACATACTAACCTGGCCATGAAGAATACAATCATGACTCTAAAATAGGACTCTAAGAGCTTGTCTCTGAATACACACAAATCACAAATGCAACCCTGCAACAAGTTCAACAAGTTAAATCTATAACATGAGTCTTGGAACCACTATATTAGCTAAAACACAAATTACCAGTGACTGAATCACGCCCACGATGAAGTAACCAACTGCGGTGTGGTGGTTCAACTAAAAACGTGAACATATATCTACACACACGTTCACATCCGACGCTGTCTGAATCACTAAACGCAAAACTTATAATCCGCTTCCAGCAAACAGTTATAATCCACATAAACTTATATTCTCGCGGCAATCAAATCAAAAATTAACCTAACATCTGATAGCACATAACTAACAAACTACGATCCAAATAGCTAGATGACAAAAATTAAAACCTAACATAAATTTTGTACTCTAATTGTTAGGTAACGGTAACGGATAAAGAAAAGTATCATAAATGGATGAAAATGTACCACAATGATGTCACGAGAGCACTAAGGGAGAAGAAGGAGGTAACTGATTCTAATAAACTCAAAAACAAAAAGAGCCGTGGCGGTGTAGCGGTGATGCAGCGGTGGTGGTGCAGTGGTTACCTAATAAACGACTGGAGATATTGCGGTGGCGTTGCGGTGGTGCAACGATGGCGTAGCGGTGGAGTTCCGATCCCTTTTTAAGAGTTTGTGATCTTATCAGACTGTAAAAAGATATTTTAATACAAATTACACAATATATCCTTTCACTAGTTTCAGTTTTTCATATAAAATAATTGTTAAAATGCTTTGTTACGAGTCAACAAAATATATTAAGGGGTCTAATATTAATACCATTGTATTGATTGAAGTAAAGCTGAGCAAAGTCAAACGAAAACGAACCGAACCGATAAACCAAGCCGAACCAAACCAAACCGACCATATTCGATTCGGTTTTCCGTTTTATATAATTATGGTTTTCGGTTTCGGTTTTGCTTGGTTCGGGTCAATACCTAGAAAAATACACCTAAACCATCTACACCGGTTTGGCTAGGCTAACTACGAATCGGTTTCGGTTTTGCTAGGTTAGTTTTGGTTTGGTTCTCGGTTCACGTTTTCTTCAAAATCGGTTTCGAGTCGGGTTTGGTCAGTTCGATTCGGGTTTAGTCCATTGCTCAGCCATAGATTTAAGACATGGTTCAAACTAACAACTCATTAAAATTAAAATGAATATATATTATAGAATCAATACTAACATATCAAGTTATTAAAATGAGTTTATACTCATTAATTACGTTATCATACCTTTGTGAACGAATTTTTTTCCAAAGACATTTATTTATACATGTTATGATGTAATTAAAAAGTTATATACACTAAGTTGCGACATAAATAGCGACTTTCGAGTATGTCGCAAAAAGTCGCAAAAATATGCGACACAATTAGCGACTTGTTTTTCTGAATTCGCAAGTTAACGACTCATTTAGCCACATCTATTTGGATGTCGCGAAATTGGTGACTCCGTTTGCGATGTATTCTTGAATGTCGCGAAAATAGCGACATAATTTGGGACACACTTTGCGATTTCAAATGTTGCGACATACTCCCCCCGTCTCAAAATTATTGTCAAAAGAAGTGCATTTATTACTGTTTTCTCTCTCTTCCTTTTTGACAGAATGACAATTTTACCCTTAGCTAATTAATTAAAGTCTTCTTTAAAGTTTTGTAATAATAATTTCAAACGAAGGTAATATAGTAAACTTGATTAAAATTCTATATCTATTTTTAGTAATGGACAATTATATTGGGACATCCTAAAAAAAAACGTGGACAATAAAAATAAGACGGAGGGAGTACTTTACGACATAGTTTGCAACATTGACGAATATGATGTCGCTAACATGTTGCCATTTGCGACTTTGATTTAAATGTCACAAAAATATATCGCTAAAATGCTTTTTCCTTGTAGTGACAGTTGTACAATCCCATAGTCAAAGTGTATTCATACTCCCTCCGTCCCAAAATTACTGTCCCCCGACAAAAAACACACAGTTTAAGAAAACATAATCATTACTATCTCTCTTACTTTTTTGCAAAATGTCAGTTTTGCCCTTATGCAATTAATTAAATCTTTGAATGATGTTTGTAATTCTTAATATCATTAGGTGCAATATGGTAAACTTGTTACATTCTTCACAACTATATTTAGAAAGGGACAATAATTTTGGGATAACCCAAAATGGAAAGAGGGACTATTAATTTGGGACGGAGGGAGTAGCATTTTAGAATCCCAATTTAGAAACAATAATTGCACAACTGTACAGACATAATGAAAATTTGAATATTGAAAGATTGTATAAGTTGGATGATAAATGGAGTAACATATTTTTAGCACATATTTTCTGGTGATGCAATCCTGATTACTACACAACCATAACTATAATACGTATATTATTTTGTATGCAAAGGGTTTAACATATTTATTGTAAAGAACCGGAAACCATACCGTATTGAGGCTGTTATGGATTTTGAAGCGATCTTCAAGTAACGTAGTTTGCTCCATTGTGAGTTTTAGCTTCTTTCTTGATCCTTCATTGTTATTATATAGATTTGTGTTGCTAACACTTCTTTTTATCCCTTTCTCTTCTTCTTATTGACAGGTAATCGTTTTAGAGCTTAAAGAACCTTGGTCATCTTTCGCTTCATCATTCTTTCAATAATGATCATTTGCTTCGATCTTTGGATGAAGTGGCAATGAAAGATCTATTGGGTTTTTATATCTATTAACCATTAAATACACGAGTACGCAGCGGAAAGATTAACACGTATAGAATAACATAGTTAACAAGGGTTCAAGAAGGTGTGTACCTTTTAGCAATAAAGGAAACACCGTCTTGAATATACGCGTATGTATAACACCATGCGAAACCACTAGGATCAGAAGTATAATCCCTCTAAGTCGACACACACAATACGTTCTTAGCAAACAACGAGGTATGCTAGTACTAGTAGTGTTTAACCAAGCGACCACCTTCGTCTTTGATTCAATCAACACACGAAACAAAACCACCACGGTTGTGGTATTACATCGCAAACCAAAACCCTAAGGGTGTAGGGTTCGATTGAACGGCAAGGGAGAAAAACCGAAACCCTTAGAGGGTTTTAGGAATCGGTCGGCCAAAGGGAAAAGCACAAGAGAGATTTAGGGTTATTGATTTTCTAGCATTAGCAAACAATGAACCCAAGACCTCTATTTATAACCTTTATGACTTGGCTTGCAAGTCAAGCACTCCCAATCCTAAAAGAAAGGGATTTCGGCTGACTAAAGGAAACAAGGGGCAAATCGTAACTTTCCTTTTCCCGGTTTTGTATATTAGTCCTTATATTTAACTATTAACGACTAACATCCCTTTTGTTAAATATTTAATATATTTAACGATCGTTTGTTAAATCACTAATTAATATATTACTTTAAAACCACACTCGTAGGCTTGAATAGATTTCCGAACATATATTATTTATACGTGGACATATTCCAACAGCTTCCACTTGGACATGTATAAATAATATAATAACATTGGTAAGCGTCTAGCAACACGCCAATGCTCCCAGAAATATCCGAGTGTGGTTTCATAAAGACACAGATAAATGATTTATGAATTTACAATCCCTTTGTTTCCGATACCATGTTAAAAATGGATATGGATCAAAGTCATTCCATTATTTAACGATTTTGTTTCTTGTATATGTAACTAATCAAGATTATCGAAAATCAATGAGACATATCTACATGAGTTTTCGGGTACGGCCATACACACATTTGATTAATTCTAGGAGGGGCTCAGTGGCATCATTATTTAACTATTGAAGAAACAAATTCTTTATTGACTATAAGTGTCAAGTCATCATGCTTCACAACCACTTCTGAAATAGCCCTTATTAGTCACCTTTTTCAGGATAATTTAAACTAGATCAAGAAGGATTATTCACATATGCAAGACCTACTTGCATCTCAAGTCTAAGAATTTTGTAAATAAAATCACTTACAAGATTTACTTAATAACAACGATCCATAAAGTAATATTCTTGTTAGTTGGGAAAATCCAATATTCATCTTAGGAATATCATGTGAGTTTGGTGGACACATCCTTAATATTTACAATATCACCAATCTCTCAGATTTGTCTTAATTTAACAATATTCCCATACTGTTAATCGACAATGGATTAATTTAGAATAATCAATATTATTCATGGATTTAAACATGCAAATATAGGACACAATTCAAGTTAAAAATAACAAATTACCAAGTATCATTATCATAAAATAAATTGTTCAAACATCCCTTATCCAAATACTAAAACACAGATATACATGAAACTACTAGCTAAACGAAGTCTTATGCTCCTAGCATGTTAAGTAAGCTTTCCTTTAGGTAAAGCCTTTGTAAAAGGATCAGCTAGATTGTCATCTGTGTGAACTTTAAGAAGATTTATCTCGCCCAGTTCAATACACTTGCGAACATAATGGTATCTTCTATGATAGAAGCTGGCGCCTCTCTGAACCCTCGGTTCGTTAGCAATAATAAGTGCAGCAGAGTTGTTGCAAAACATCTTAATAGGTTCGTTTATTGTTGGTACTATACCCTGAAATAAACTTCTTAATCCAAACAACTTCCATTGAACCTTTTGAAGCAGCAATATATTCAGCTTCTGTAGCAGACATTGCGGTAGTACTTTGCTTGGAGCTTTTCCGGTCCATCATGCCTCCGTTCAAAATGAAAACATATCCTGTCTGAGATTTGATGTCATCTCTATCAATCCAAATCCAGCATCACAGTAGCAATCAACTCGAAGTTCAGCTTCTGGATTTCCACCATAAACCAAAAACATATCTTTAGTATTTCTTAAATACTTAAGAATATTTTTCACAGTAGTCAAGTGAGGTTCACCAGGATTCTGTTGGAAACGGCTTGTTATATTTTGCGCGAACGCAACATCAGGTCTAGTGCATCTAACAAGATACATAATGGAACCCACAGCCGAAGCATAAGGTACATTTTGCATACGCTTCACCTCTTCAGGTGTTGAAGCACCTTGTTTTTTGTTCAACTCAAGTCTTTCTTGCATGGGGATATTACCACGCTTGGAATTATCCATTTTATCTCTCTTTAAAATCTGATCCATGTAAGCACTTTGACTAAGTCTAATCAATCGCTTTGACCTATCTCTATAGATCTTGATTCCAAGAATAAATGCTGCTTCTCCCAAATCTTTAATAGCAAAACACTTTCCAAGATAATCTTTTACACTTTGTAAACTTGGAATGTGATTTCCTATGATAATTATGTCATCAACATATAGGATGAGGAATGTAACATTACTCCCACTAGCCTTTTGATATACACATGGCTCATCAAGATTTTGAGCAAAACCAAACTTTTTGATTTCCTCATCAAATCTTTTATTCCAGCTTCTTGATGCTTGCTTAAGACCATAGATGGATCTTTAAAGCTTGCATACTTTTCTGGAATGTTTAGGATCAACAAAACCTTCAGGTTGTACCATATAAATGTCTTCATCAAGATAACCATTTAAGAAGGCAGTTTTGACATCCATTTTCTATATCTCATAATCATAGAACGCCGCCATAGATATGAGAATCCTAATAGCTCTAATGTCAGCGACGGGTGAGAACGTTTCTTCATAATCAACCCCGTAGAGTTAAGTATAACCCTTTGCTACAAGACGAGCTTTATAGGTGTGTACAATACCATCCATGTCAGTCTTTTTCTTAAAAATCCACTTACTCCTAACAGTCTTATAATTAGGAGGAAGATCGACCAAGACCCATACCATATTGTCTATCATGGATTGCATTTCTGCATTCATAGCATCGAGCCACTTATTAGATTCTGGATCTAGCATTGCAGCTTTATAACTAGTGGGTTCATTAAGATCCCCTAGACTATGCTCCTCCGCCTCTACATTTAGACATAAGCGACTTGGAGCTTGATGTGTCCTTTCAGGCCTACGAATAGAAATCAGTTCCTCTTGAGGTGGTTTGAAACCTTCAACCTCCATAGGAATTTCGCTAGTGATTTCAAAAGGTGATGTATCTTCATCTTGAATTTTTTCAAGATCTATGGCCCTCCCGCTGACTTCTTGAGTTACGAGACTTTTCTTAAAGAACTCAGCTTACCTTGCAACAACAATTTTGTTTTCAGGTGGGAAGTAAAAAATAGTAACCCATCGTTTCCTTTGGGTATCCTATAAAGATACACTTAACAGATCTTTGTTGTAGTTTTTCAGGCGTATCCTGCTTCACAAGCGCCTCACATCCCCAGACCTTTAAGTAAGACAGATTAAGAACTTTTCCATACCATAATTCATATGGTGTCTTATCAACCTTCTTGGTTGGAACCATATTAAGTATGCGTGTTGCAGACTCTAGAGCATAATCCCACAAGGATAACGACAGAGTTGTAAGATTCATCATAGATTGAACCATGTCTAACAAAGTACGATTTCTCCTTTCAGACACGCCAGTGTGGTGTGGTGTGTATGGAGGAGTAAGCTGTTGGACAATTTCGCAAGCTTTAAGATAATCTTTAAACTCTTGGCTTATGTATTCCCCACCTCGATCTCATCAAAGAGCCTTGATTGTCTTCCCGAGTTGATTTTCTACTTCATTCTTAAACACCTTGAATGTTTCAAAGACCTTGTGCTCATGTTTAAGTAGATAAACATAACCATAGCGACTATAATCATCCGTGAATGTAATGAAGTAGCTAGCACCTTGTCTTGACACATGTCTAAGTAGACCACACACATCAGTATGTATTATTCCAAGAAGATCAGTCGCCCTTTTGGGACGATGTGGAAACAATTTCCTTTTCATCTTGCCTGATAAACAAGATATGCATTGATCAAATGACTCATCATCTATTAATCTTAAAAGCCCTTCTTGTTGCAGCTTTTCAATACGTTTCTTGCTTATATGGGCAAGACGGCAGTGCCATAGATAAGTAGAGTCCAAGTTATGCTTGGTTCTTTTAGTGCTAAGATTATAAATATAATTATTATTTGGTACAAGATTATGCATATGAATTTCATAAATAGCATTACTGTGAATAGCATTAAAATAGACAACATTGTTCTTAGAAACTGAAATTCCAAAATCCATAAAACACTAGACAAATCCATTTTCTACCAAACGGTGAACTGAAACAACACCTCTAATAATAGAAGGTGCATAATGATAATTGTCTAAACAAATCACAAGGCCATTAGGCAAAACTAAGTCAAAACTTCTAATAGCTTCTACTTGTGCACGAACACCATTGCCCATGTACAAATAGAGAGCTTCTTGTTTTAGCTTCCTTGCTTCTCTAAACCCTTGTTTTGTAATACAAATGTGAGTACCACAACCAGTGTCATACACCTAGGATTTGTTAGGGAAAGCAAATATTTATATTGTGAAGATACCTGAAGAACTGGCAGTGCCAACTTGGTTCTTTTTCTTCAACAACTCAGCAAGATAAACATGACAATTCCTTTTTCAATGACCCACCTCCTTGTAGTGGTGGCAGGTGTCATTCTTAGCTGGGTGCTCTTTAGCAGAAGGTTTAGGGTTTTTAGGCTTAGGGATATAAGCTTGTTTATCCTTTCCTTGCCATTAGCTTTACCCTTACCTTTAGCTTTAAGCGATTTCTTATTGGCTTTCTGGATTTTACCACTTTTAATCATCATTACTTGTGGTGTTTCAGCCTTTTTAGGTAAACCTTTTTCATACTCAATAAGCAGAGCATGTATTTCATCAATTGTCTTCCCCATGTTATTCATATTGTAATTTCTCACAAATCCAGCAAAATCACTAATGGGGCCATTCAAGATTAAACCAACACTAAGATCCTGTGAGAGCACATAACCAAGACGTTCCAGTTGCTCTACATAGTCTTTCATTTTAAGGACCTATGCACCAAATGGTTTACCCTCCTCTTGTTTGCAAGCATGGAAAGTTTGGATTAGGTCAAACCTCTCCACTTCAGCTTGTTTCTCAAACATAGATTTAAGCTCCTGAAGCATCTCATAAGGTGAGTAATTTTCAAATTGTCTATGAAGTTCAAGAGTCATACTCCCGAGCATTAGACAAGCCACCTCATTATGAGCATCATATACTGCATTCCATTTTGCAAGCACATTTGCTTCAGAATCAGTTGCAGGAGCAGGGGGAATAGGCTGTTCAATGACAAACATTTTCTTTTCGACTCTCAAGACTAACTTAAGTCGATGAAACCAATCATTGAAATTAGTTCCAGAAAGTTTTTCTCTTTCAAACATCGACTTGAGAGCCGAATAGTTTATGTTTTGATCAGGTAGTGCCATCTACAAAACATAAAAGTTCAAGTATTTAGTATTTTCAATAAATACTCCTTGAAGAAAATTAACTACCTATGTTTAATCAAATAAACAATTAATTTTCTAAAGGCTAGGACCCTACTTGACATACCACCACCACATCAGTTGATCTGCTAGTGATGGTGTATTCAAAAGGTAATTGACGATCAATAATTGCCACCGGTGCAATTCCTAGAACCTTATGGGACTTACTTTATTACAATAATATACTAGTAAGCATGTTTCATCCCATCTATGCCTCAAATTTAGGGTCTCACCACTAAACCGATTAAGTCGTCCAATCAAGAACTGTGATTATGTAACACTAACGTCTCACGAAAAAGTGTATAATCACCTTGGGATTACAATCTACATACGTCTCACGCATAGTAAAAAGCATCTGCAAGTGTTCTTACAAATTGGATGGCAATAACTTATTTAAAAAGGGTATAATATTTGACGTGACAAATATGTACGAAGAAGCATGCATACATCTTCGTATCATAGATTTTAATAAATACTTTACTCAATTAAGTAACTTATTATGGTATCACTCATTTTCTGTACATCTAATGTATAAATAGTGTTACCTTTTAAAATTGACGATTCAACATGTTTTCAAACTTAAAGATTAAAGAATGGTCAAAAAATGACACTGTAGTGACATATCATGTTTCACGGTAACTCCAATCGAACGCACAAAGAAGCGGAGAAACAGGTCAGCGCGAAGCTTATTAAAAACCTGAAATCTTTAGGAAAATCCTCCTTAAACTTCTCTTATAGTTTGTTCTAGTGGATGAGCCGTACTTCCCATGAGTCATAGCGTCCAGTTTTAACCACTCATAATAAAACTTTAATTTTGAAAACTCATTATGAACTATAAATAGTCCATAATAAAACTGATTTCATAATAATTAATCATGTTTATATTTATTTTTGAAAAACCTTTTTATTTTCTCACAAGTCCAATACTTAAAATAAAACAATATAAACATAAAACTAATTCACATAACAATTATTCAAATAACAACACTTAACAATTAAGTCATGCAAATATCAATTATGATCCTTATTATCTAATAACTAAAACATGTATATATTCATATAAGGCTACATCATCCAATGATTCCGGCCACATACATCGATATAATCGATTGTGTAAGCCATATACAAGTATATACACCATAGCACATAAAATTTAAACAACTTTAGGCCCTATTAAGACTTAGCTAAGGTCTTCCCTAGCTTTTAAAATCGTAGATCTTACCAATTAAATTTAATGTCTATGTTTTTAATTCTTAATCATCATATTTGCATAAAACCATTAACAATTAACAATATTAGATCACATATCGATCCATGATAAATTTGCATGGATTTATCATGGACACCGCTTTAACAATTAATAAAGAGTATAAAACCGATCAATTAACAATTAAACCCATCAAGTTTTAATCATATAAAATTTCATACAACCTAGAATTCGTCTAATTAATTTTATAGTCAATAAAGATTGTAACTTATATATAAAGATTGAATCTTTATGCATAAAAACGCCCAAAGGGCTTAAAAATTAATCAAGAACCCTAATTTTTGTCAAATTTTAATTACTTGTAACTACAAATTCTACACGATGGCTCGTGACGCCATTGTTGGGATTTTAAATCTAATTAACCATTAAACACGAGTACGCAGCGGAAAGTAAACACGTATAGAATTCATAATTAACATGATTAGAGATGTGTACCTTTTAGCAATAAATGTTACACCTTCTTGAATATACGCGTATGTATAACACCACGCGTAACCACTAGGATCAAAGTATAATCCCTCTACTTCAACACACACAATACGTTCTTTAGCAAACAATTAAGTATGCTAGTACTAGTAGTGATAAGCAATAAAACCACCACGTTCTCGTAGAAATCAACGATTGAAACCCTTGTGGTTTTTCCCCTTGGATCGAACCAACACAAGAACCGAAAACCCTTTTGAGTTTTGGTTGATCGAATAAAGAAAAGAAATGGAGAGAGATTTAGGGATTATGTTTTTCCAAGGTCTCTCAACAATGAATCCCTTAACCTCTATTTATAGGCTAAATTCCTTGTGCTTGCAAGGAAAACCCTCTCACATCCTTAATAGGGGTTTATGACCAATTAAAAGGAAAAACGGTAGGGGTGGCAATTTCTGACCCGACACGAAACCCAACCTGAAACTGACACGAAAATTAACAGGTTCGGGTTGAGTCTATATATATTTGGGTCGGGTTTGGGTCGACCTATCTAACTCGTTTATTAAACAGGTCAGGTTCGGGTTGAGAATAAATTAAGCGGGTCGACCCGCTAACCCGTTTAAGATTTTTTTCTTAAATTTAAAATTATTTATATTTTATTATACGAGTTAAGTGGGTTAAAATGGTCGACCCATAAACCCATTTAACGTGTTTAACCCGTGTAATGTGCCAACTTTTGTATATTAAACGGGTTAAATGGGTCAACCCAAAACTCGTTTAACCTATTCAACCCGTGTAACCTATTTAACCCGTCAACCCAAATATATATACAGGCTAAATGGGTCAGGTTTGGGTTATGTATAAACAGGTCAGGGTTAACAAAACTGACACGATTATTTAAATGGGTCAGGTTCGGGTTAAGGTTTTCTGACCCGCCAACCCGTCAACCCGAACCCGCCAACCCAAACCGACCCGAATTGCCACCCCTAGTGATAAGCAATAAAACCACCACGTTCTCGTAGAAATCAACGATTGAAACCCTTGTGGTTTTTCCCTTTGGATCGAACCAACACAAGAACCGAAAACCCTTTTGAGTTTTGGTTGATCGAATAAAGAAAAGAGATGGAGAGAGATTTAGGGATTATGTTTTTTCAAGGTCTCTCAACAATGAATCCCTTAACCTCTATTTATAGGCTAAATTCCTTGTGCTTGCAAGGAAAACCCTCTCACATCCTTAATAGGGGGTTTATGACCAATTAAAAGGAAAAACGTTACTTTCTTTTTCCTTAAATGTCATATTAATAACTCATTAAATATTTACTTTAACTATTTAACATAAGTTATGCTTATCACATAAATATATTACATTTAATATATTCTTTAATTGTTTTACGTATTAACGCGTGCGTCCCCGTAGGCTCGAATAAATAATCCGGACATATATTAATTTATACTTGGACATATTCCAACAGCTCCCACTTGGACATGTATAAATAACATAATAACATTGGTAAGCGTCTAGCAACACGTCAATGCTCCCAGAAACATCTGAGTGTGGTTTCACAGGTCATGAACAAATGATTTATGAATTTACAATCCCTTTGTTTCCGATACCGTTGTTAAATTGGATATGGATCAATGTCATTCCATATTTAACGATTCTGTTTCTCATATATGAAGTAATCAAGATTACTGAAAATCAATGAGACATATCTTCTTGAGTTTTCAGGTACGGCCATACACACATCTGATTATTTCTATGAGGGGCCCAGTGGTATCTTCTTCAACAATTTGAAGGAACAAATTCTATATTGACTACAAGTGTCCAGTCATCATGTGGCATAAACCATTCTGACAAAGCCCTTATTAGTCACCTTATTCAGGACAACTTAAACTAATATCAAGAAGGAATATCCACATATGCTAAACCTACTTGCATCTCAAGTCTAAGGATTTATGTAAATAAAATCACGTACAAGATTCACTTGATGACGTCGATCCATAAAGTGATATTCTTGTGGCGGGGAAATCCAATATTCATCTTATGAATATCATGTGAGTTTGGTGGACTACACTTTACCCAAAAGAGAAGACTTTTGCGCACCATTCTATCTGTTTATATTTTATTTATACCCGTCCAAAAACTTTCAATGTGTGGTATCATGTTTAATAATTAAAGTGGCAGAATATGGCGGCATGGAGCCAAGTAAAATAGAAGGTATAACAAATTCCTTAAAAGAAAATGCAAATTAGAGAGGGTAAAAAACAAAAGTTTAAAATTGATCATATAATGACTCGGTCAAAACTAATCTTTATATCATTAAAAAGAAGTCAACTATTGTTTCAATTGTTCATGAAATCCGGAGCTGATATACAGATTGCCATCAACTAGTTTATTTACGGTTTATTTTTTATTTATAAAGACAACCATAACAACTCTCAATACATACTATACAATTTCACACTTGTCCTCAGGACCAACCCTGTTGATATTGAGTATGTATGTCTAGAAAAAAATAATAGAAAAATACACAAGATGTTTACAAGTCAACAAACAGTGATCCAATAGTAAAATTATAACTTGTTTTAATTATATCTATATATAGAAGGAAAGAAACGGTGTCGTTTTACACATGTGAAAAAACTTAGCCCACTAGCAGCCCAAAATGCAAAAACAAAAAGTTTTAACCCACATGTTAAGGGAAAACACTAGCTGGCCAAAAGAAAAATTAAAAAACTATAGTCCACTGGCCGCCTCAAAATAAATAAAAATATTTCTTGCCTGGCTCCACTATAAACACAAAAAGAGAAAGTATTACAAACTGAACCTCAACTTTAAACTTAAATACGACTCTATATATAATTAATTTTATTCATCAAATATATAACACATATTTACCGATTCATTCAGATAAAAAAATATCCGCGGAAAGATCTTCGAATTGCAAACAAAACAAGCCCAATATTGCAATTCTTCTGACATACGCACGATTTTTAAAAAAAGGAAAAAGTTAATATAAAAAAAAATTTTACAAAACGAAAACCTCAATATTTTTATCATATTTAACGAAGACTTTTTTATATAATAAACTTTATTCATCAAATATATAACACATATCTACCGATTAAAAAATTACAAAATACCCCGTCTCTCACTAACGGTTGTTAAGTAACGATCGTTATTTTTTTTTTTTTCAATTTATAAAAAAATACGTCCCGCAGCGGAACACGGGTAATCCAACTCGTTCTATCTGTTCGTCAACTTTCAAATGTGTCATTGTTGGTTCATGTTTAATATTTAAAGTGTCAGATGGGCGGCATGGGCCAAGTAAAATAGTAGGTTAACAAATTCCTTAAAAGGAAAATGCTAAGTTAGAGAGGGTAAAAAACTAAAAGTTAAAATGGATCATATATGACTCGGTCAAAACTATCTTTATTCAATTTTAAAGAATGCAACTATTGCTATTGTTCATACGGAGCATTGATAGACAGATTGCATCAACTAGTTATTTATTCGGTTTATTTTTTTTATAAAGACCTAACAAACTCATCATATAGCATACTACACAATTTCACACTTGTCCTCACGGACCACCTTGTTGGTTCATTGAGTATGTATGTCTAGAAAAAAATAATAGAAAAATACACAAGATGTTTACAAGTCAACAAACAGTGATCCAATAGTATTAGTACCTCAAAAATGATTGAAGTACCTCTTAAATGTTTAATATTTTTTTTATAAAACTACAAAACAAAATTACGTAACACCCTAATTGCTAGTTTTTGGCTAATAAGTTTTTGAGTAGTTTGTTTCAACTATCATTAGTTATCATGAGTTGAGATCAACATAGACAAAAAATTTAGCATAGACCCAATGAACTAATCATAGCCACTCATTTATTTATCAAAATAATAAAAACTCATTTTTCACCTTTTTTTTTAAATAAAATATCTTGCAAACGGTAAATCGTTAAACGACAAAAAATACACTATCGCGACGAGTATTTTTTTATCTTTCAGTAGACGTCCACTTCGATATAATTTCGAAGAATTTTATTTTTCGATTTTTTTCAATCACGTCTGAGAAAATCACATGTGATTTGTATTACAATCACATGTGATTTCATAAAATCACATGTGATTTTATTCCAGACGTAACAAAAAAAATTTGGTCGAAAGTATATAGAAGTGCTCTACTATAGAAAAATGATTTAATTCTCGTCGCGATAGTATGTTTTGTTTTGCATAACGATTAACGGTTTGTGAGATATTTAATTTTTAAAAAAAAGGTGAAAAATGAGTTTTTATTATTTTAATAAAAAAATAAGTGACTACAAATTTCTTTTATCTTTGACTAACGGACATTGAAAACAAAATAACTATAAAAAAACCTAAATACTAAATTTTATTTATCAAATATATAACACATATCTTCCAATTCATTCAGATAAAATCAAATCACACAAAAACAATCTCCGTCGCAACGCGTGGAAGGTCCAACTCTTATGCAATCAAAAATCGGCTTACGCTAAGGCAAAAAAATAAAAATAAATAACTCCCCGCATCAACGCGCGGGCAATCATGCTTGTTAGGATCTATGTTGAGTCATTTCGCGTCCAGCCCATCCCTATCTTGGCATTTGACAACTACTGGCATTATTTTATAAGTCTAAACCATAATATGGTAATCCTCTAAACAGGAAACTCTGAAGTTTAGGCTAAGTTTAAAACTTGTATTAAATAATATTAGTACCTCAAAAATGATTGAAGTACCTCTTAAATGTTTAATATTTTTTTTTATAAAACTACAAAACAAAATTACGTAACACCCTAATTGCCTACTTATAATAGTTTTTGGCTAATAAGTTTTTGAGCAGTTTGTTTCAACTATCATTAGTTATCATGAGTTGAGATCAACATAGACAAAAAATTTAGCATAGACCCAATGAACTAATCATAGCCACTCATTTATTTATCAAAATAATAAAAACTCATTTTTCACCTTTTTTTAAAATAAAATATCTTGCAAACGGTAAATCGTTAAACGACAAAAAATACACTATCGCGACGAGTATTTTTTTATCTTTCAGTAGACATCCACTTCGATATAATTTCGAAGAATTTTTTTTTCGATTTTTTTCAATCACGTCTGAGAAAATCACATGTGATTTTATTCCAGACGTAACAAAAAAAATTCGAAAAAAATTTTGGTCGAAAGTATATAGAAGTGCTCTACTATAGAAAAATGATTTAATTCTCGTCGCGATAGTATGTTTTGTTTTGCATAACGATTAACGGTTTGTGAGATATTTAATTTTTAAAAAAGAGGTGAAAAATGAGTTTTTATTATTTTAATAAAAAAATGAGTGGCTATAATTAGTTCATTGCCTCTAAATTTTGAATCTATATTGAATTTCGGCTAGTTATCATACCTAGCAAAGTACTACAAATTTCTTTTATCTTTGACTAAAGGACATTGAAAACAAAATAACTATAAAAAACCTAAAAAAGGAATCTTACCAGCACGAAACTTCTGATCATCTCATCAGTATAGTATTTCGGATCCGATTCTTGTAAACTTAACAACACTTCGATCATCGACTTCTTCTTGTTACCCACTTCTGTCCCTTTCGACTTTCTCAATTGCTCGATCAACCCTTGAAAGAAAGCATCTCTTTTTTCGCGTAACGCGACCAGCTTCTTTTCCAATCCATTTACTCCAAACCATCTCAAAAACGGCAAATAATCGCCAACATTCGCAGCACCCGCAAGCAAAAAAGTCTCATCCAATATCTCCCTAAACCTTTTTCCTTCAGCCTCAACCTCAGGAATATCACCCCCAAAATACCTCTTCCCGGATATCATTCTCATCATCACATTCAATGTCAACTCGTAAAAAACTGACTTCAGATTAACACTAGAAGAACTATTCGAACAAAGTTTACGTACCAAAAGTTTCCCTTCATCCACACGTACGTCATGAAACTCGTTTAAACGATGTATGGACAATATCTCAACGGCAGCAATCCTACGTAGGTTACGCCAGTTGTCCCCATATGAAGCCCACACAAGACTAGTATAGTTGTTGCCTATGATCTTGCCAAATAGCATGTGAGGACGGTTGGCGAAAAGGACGTCGTTTTTAGTGAAACATTCTTCGGATGCGGAAGGCGAGGAGACGATGAGAACTCGACGAGAGCCAAGACGAAGCAAGAGGACGTCGCCATATTTAGCCGAAAGTTTGGCTAGAGTTCGATATAAAGGTGGTTTGAGAAGGTAAAGGTGGCCAATAATTGGGAGAGTTGGGAAGATTGTTGGTGGAAGGTTCGACGGTTTTTTACGCAAGTAAGATGTGAACAAATATGAAGCTATAAGGAATACGATGGTGATGTATAGAGAAGGAACTTCCATTGTTGTAAGAGTTTTGGGATGTGTTTTTGTGGTGGATATTTGTTTTGTTTTATAGTGTTTATAAAATGGACAAACTACAGAGTGTTGCGTTGAGGTCACACGATGTTTCATGTTTGCAGATTCTACACTCTTTAGAAAAGAAAAAACTATTGTTTAAATGATACGTAAATAAACAATTGCTTTTATTGTAATTTTAAACATGATATACAAGTGAGTTGTACCAATCATTTTGTATGATATTTTCTTTTTTTTCTTTTTCACTTAGCCAAAGTTTTGTAAATTTTTAATAAATATAGCAATTCTCATATGATAACGATAGTGTTATCAAAAATTTATTACGTAATGTATTGATTTATTATTTAATTGATTGAACATAGAGAAACTTGATAGACCATATATTAGCTTCCTTTTGTTTTTAAAGTCTGAATTTTCGATCATCTTTGCAGTTTAGGGTGTGTTTTCCGGGATTTTGCTAAGCGGCTTTTGGCTTATGATTAATAACACAAGTCTACATTAAGTGTTCTTACTACTCCTTTCGTCTCTAAATAAGTGTCTACTATTGACTTTTAGAGTATTTTTCCATCAACTTTGACCTTAAATTATTTTGTTTATGTTATATAATACTTAATGAAAACTATATCAATGAAAATACATTTAGAACCCAATCTATTCATATATTTTGCATCAAATATTATATAACACAAAAAGAAATAATTAAGGTCAAAGTTGCAAAACAATGACTTCAAAAGTCAATAGTGGACACTTATTTAGAGACGGAGGGAGTAGTTTATAAGACCAAATTTGTTGTATATAAGTAACCATGTTAGCATAGTCTAAGGGGTATGTTTAGTATAGGTTTTAGTCAAACAGGAAGTTGAGGTCGGCTCCCATATGCATTACATAATGCATATAATGCTTTGAGGGTGTGTTTGGTGGTTTACTTAATCCTACACCAACTCATATATGTTTTCTTATTCTCTGTTTTATGGACTTGTATTCTACCTCTTATCTCTATAAATAGAATAGAAGAGAGGAGGGGGTCATGGTACCATATTTTCTTTTCGAACATCAAGATTAGTTGAATGTTTGCAATTGTTAGTACAAAATAAGTGTAGGGTTTAGAATATGACTCAAATTATACGTCGGGTCAAGTTCCCGAATGATTTGAGCATTAGATCTTGTACTAGAGTAAGAGAAGTAATGATTTCCTTTTCGGTAAACAATGAAGATAGTACTATCTTTTTTACTTATATTTTTCGGGTATGTTTTTAGTTGTTGATAATGGTGATAACTGGAGTGTGGGACAAAGACAACTTCTTTGTCTGGGAAGGGTATTGCTGAATCACACCAGGCTATTGTTTATGGATGAAGAAACGGCTTCTGTTACTCACAAGCCAATGCTGTAATTCAGAAAATCATACGCGAAGACTTCGCTGATTGCACCATTGTTAGCATTGCTCACAGGATTCCAACTGTCATGGACTGTGATTGGGTTCTTGTCATTGATGCAAGTAATTTCTTATCATTTTGTAGATTATGTTACTTTAAGGTTAACTAACCACTAACTCATAATGCTTATGTGTTGTAACAGGATATGCAAAAGCATTTGACAAACCTTCACATTTGATCAAGAGGCCGTCACTTTTTGGGGCACTGGTATGTGGTTTGTTGTAGAGGAGTTTAACATGTACGATTCTTGAATGGTTGTTTTATTGTAGAGTGTCGAATTGGCAAGTACAGATGTGGACTTCCTGAAAGGGATGTTTCCCTAGAGTTCTGGAAACCTATTCCTCCTACTGAACCGTACCTTGTTATTCTTGGTGATGTGAGGGACGAATTGTACAATACACGTAAAAGAGATCGTCATCTGTTAGTCCATGACGTGTCCGAAATTCTAGAGGAATTAGTTTATACCAATATTAAACATATATATTTCGCCCTTTTGTCCTAAAGTTTACTCAAATTGTCATAAACTCTTCTTACATAATTTCATTTTTGCTCTAAAATGTTGCAGTTCTTGGAACCTCTTGAGTTGTGCTACAGATCGCTATGTGCTTGTGGTGATCGTGCAATTGCTGATGGCAGTCTCTTGGATTTCTTAAGACAAGTCTCTACTTTTGGACTTTTACTTATAAGACTCGCTATCCGTCAAGAATCTGATCACCACACGGATGTCCTCGATGCGATCACTCAACATTTGCAAATCGGGTCTTATCGTGAATGGTCTGAAGAGAAACGACAAGAATGGCTTTTATTTGAACTAAGGGGAAAACGCCCTTTAGTAGGTCACGGTCTCCCAAGAACCAAAGAAATTGCCAGATGTTTTGGATACATTTCAAGTTCTAGCAGAACATCCATCGGATTGTTTTGGTGCTTACATCATCTCCATGGCTACTGTTAGTACAAAATAAGTGTAGGGTTTAGAATAGGACTCAAATTATACATTGGGTCAAGTTCCCGAATGATTTGAGCATTAGATCTTGTACTAGAGCAAGAGATGATTTCCTGCACAATCAAATAAACCGTTAGTCTTACCGCGGGGACGGACCCCACGGTTAGACTCCGGTGTGAAAGTAAGTAAACATGTAGAGAGAGAAAGTATGTGTATATAGAGTGAGAAAATCGTACTGTTCATTGTGTCAAAAGGTCCCTTTTTATAAGCGAACAAAATATTAGGGTTTCATAATATTTTGTATGTTTAGTTAGTGGCCAGAGTGGGTCCCTTGTCGGGCAAGGTTTCGTAATAACCGTGTGTACGGACCCGTGTGCTTTCCGTGGACGGAAGTATCCTATAGTTAGGTCCGCGTCTGTTTTGCTATGTCCGGGCCGTGACCAATGCAAGATTGGGTTTAGTCTCGGCCCATGACTGCTAAGTTGGGCCCAGAAGCCCAAGTGATAGTGTGGCCCAAGCCCGAAAGCTTGGTATGCCTACTATACGTCATCAAGTCCCCCCGGTCTAGTATGATATTGCCTGCGGACTATGTCCTGCGTGCGGTAATCAGTGTTAGACTTTGATTTTATTGCTAATGGTTTGCCGCATTCCGTGATCACGTATCTTTTCCGTAAAGCTTCCTCATCAAGTTGGTGATGTTTAGGTGACGTGGACCGATGTTGTCCTTTTATTTCCTGACTGATGTGACGTATTTACAGCTGTTTTAACTGTTACTAGGTGAAATTCAATCGTTGATCATACAAGTGGGTTCCACGTGGCATCATCTGGCTATGGGTAGATATAAATATACCAAGGGTATAAATACCCCTTCTCATTTTTACTGTTTCCTTTTCCACAACCTTACTTTCCACCATTGTTGAGTTTTTCAAGCTTTTCATCTTTATCACACGTCCGCACTTTGTTTTCTTCTTTTTTAGGGTTCTTCGAACTTCAGGTTTGCACTTCTCCTTATCCAATCTCCCAAATGGCTAACTTTGCTACTAAACATTCTATTATGACCTAAGAAATGGTAGATAGCTTTTGTAATAGCTTTTATATTCCGGCTAAGGTTCATCCCACTGCTCCGGAGCGTGGTAAAACCATTTCCTAGTTCCCAGCCGGTAAAGTAGGCGTATATACTAGGATCTTTGATGTTTGTGGTTATAGGATTCCATTTACAAAGTTTTTTATGGCCGTTCTCAAATACTTACGTGTGCATATTTCCTAACTATCACCTTTTGGTGCGGCCCGGGTATCTCACTTTGAGGCTTTGACGCGCGTGCTCGACCTTGCGCCGTCCGTGGCCTTGTTCTGTGCCTTCTACACCCGTTCGTATAGTGACGAGTTATTTTTGTTTGCTAAGCGTTCCACCTAGGCTCCGACATACTTTTCAAAACCTCTGGATTCTATTAAGAATTGGGCTGACCATTTTTTCTGGGTTGACTCTCGCGTGTTCCCCATTTCTGTTCCTTTGTACACGGGAGGTACCTTAGAGAAAGATCCGGCTCCCCATTTTACTACTCGTCAAGAGCAAGCCGTCAAACTTCTTGAAATCCATAAGTCTCCTTTCCGCCGGTATCCGGAGTGCTTCTTATGCCTTGTAGGTTTGAGCCCATATTACCCTTTTGATGAAAATTCATATCCGGCTTTTGAGTATCCTGACGGGACGGGTGGGTGTTATTTCCCTTTAGTTGTGGTCCTTTTGCGTTATGAAACCTGATCACTTAACGTTTGTTTTGCGGAGATATGTTTATTTGACTTTATCAAGACCGCCGACCCCCGGAAGGTCCAAGCAGTAGAAGTTTAGAAGGGTGCTGATCAGGTGAAATTGCTAGAGAGTATCGAGCACTGCTTCATGCCTCTGGTGCCTCGCGCCCCCGGGGGTAGTAGTTCGGCTGCGGGTGCGGAGGTCTCTGCTCCAGTTAAAGAAAGGCTGGAAGATGTTGCTGCTGATGATGCATACTTAGAGTTGGTGGCTCGTAGTGGGTGTTGTTTTGATGGACCCTTACCTCCTATGCCCCCTCTTTTGTCAGTCCGACAAGTGAGAAGGCTAAGGAAACCGAGGTTACAAAAGGACCAAGTCAATGTAATAGTTCACAAAGTAACCGTCTCACTATTCATCTCCAACCTCCGGTATTCCAAAACAAAGGAAAATGAACCAATTTGTTTGAGACAGAGTTGATAATAACCTTTCAAAGACCAGAAACAAATTTGCACTTACACCCTTCAAAGGGTAGAAAAGACTACAAAAATCTGAGAGAGATATATCTTAGCCTTCAAAGTTCATAGAAGATCTTTCGAGATCTCATTTTGAACTTAGCTTTGCAGATCTCTAGTTCACACCACACACACACATAGCTTTGAGTCATCCAAAAAGTTGTTAAGTATAAAAGACATAGTAATTTGAAATAACAAAGACACCAATGAATGCTAATTGCTCTGCGCGGTCATTCCAAAAAGCTTCCCGAAACAGACTTGTGCGTAGACGCGCTGGGTCCGATTTCACATTCCTTATGATACTTTGGGAATTTGGATAATTAATACTTGCACTAATCGGTTCTAGGTGTCAAGTAATCAATCTCATGCCCTGTCTAATTTGAAGAAACTTGGACTTCCTGACCTTACAATACTACAGATGGTTTTTTCTAGAATTAGCCGACCGAACAACAATTTCTAAATCCCCTTGGGATTGCTGAAAATGTGTTCGTTGAAGGTCCGGAAAATTCTACTTCCTTCCCGGCGATTTGTAATCTTTAGACTTTGTTGCGGACATCAAACATATAGGAAATTCCCAGTTCCTTTGATTTATAGGAAGGCCCGAGAAGATGAGCACAAGAGAGCGTGCAGAGCTCATGGCCTTAATTGATGTGAGAGCGTGAGGGGGAAATCATTCACGCGAGCGCAATGATGGCCGGGGCAAGAGGCGCGAGAAGGCGAGCAACTTAAGTTGTGACACTCCACCAATGTTTCTTAATGAAATAAATGTGGAGACGTTAAACAATTGCCCTTCTATTGATGCCACTTGTTCGGAGTATGCTCCACAAGTTGGACTTTACAAAGCAGTGGTGATACTCAACTCCTATAATTTTGGACCCTCCACCTTTCACGTGTCCTTTTTGAAGGAAGTGAGATGCTTCTTGATGAAGAAATAGATGAGTTTTTAGAAGAATGATGAATCTTTGAATATGCAGACTTAAATTGGTGAGTTAATATGAATGAGTGGTGATATGTTGACTTGGAGTCATACTTGAAGTTTTAAATGAGATCCTTTTTCACAACTAATGCTCCCGAGTTCAAAAAGCAAATTAAATATGTTGAATCAGTTCAAAACAGTCTATTGCAAGAACCACCTGACCTTGAACTCTTAGATTGTGCCTCTCATCTTGAATATGTCACTTTCTTGAAAAAGATATTATATTTCCTGGTCAGAAGTTATAAAGGAATTTAAATGAGGATGAAAGGTATAAACTTATATTGAGGTTCTTAAGAGGATATTATATGTGATGAAGCTTGATAATATAGACGTAATTAATGGGTTTGTCCAATAGGGTTGTTAAATACAAATGTTAATGGAGATGATTTCAAACCAGTGGTTCAAATTGAAAGAAGTCAATCCCAAGATTCACATGATTAAGAAAAGAGGTCATCACAACTTCTTTGGATAGCCGGCTTATATCTACCCCTTTTCGATAGCCCATGGTGAAACCCGGTTCATTGCGTTCCTAAAGAAAGTGAGTAATGACCGTGTGAAGAATATGACAATGAACTCATCCAACCCACCTTGTGACCGGATTGTAGAGTTTTTGCATTGATTATAGGAAGTTAAATGATGCTACTAGAAAAACCATTTTCCCTTAACCTTTTTATGGACAATTGCTTGAAAGGTTACACTGGAAATGATTCTATAGCTTCTTAGACGGAGTTTTCTGGGGTACTTTTCAAATCCAATTCCCCCCAAGACCAAGAAAAAGACTACTTTCACATGCCTCTTATGGAACCTTTTGGGTGTGCTAATAACGGTGCTTTGCCGATTGGGGGGGCTATATAGGGGGGGTATTTTGTGGAGCTGGCAATCTAACTTTGGCGATGGCTGAAGTTGTGCGGGGGGGGGGGTCAAAGGTCCAACATATACACATCCTACCTAGGTTCGCTCTCCCACGTACCAACCACCAAACGGGGCTGACCACCCTACTAGCATTAGGCCCCAACCACGCGCGCAAGACGATAAATCCTGCATGGACACCGGAGGAATAGTCAACCTCCAAAAATACCAATTACCTCTTACCCAAACAACAAAAAAAAATACCAACAAATATCACAAAAAAACACAAAAAAATAATGCCTTTAGGCCTTTGTAATGCACCGGGGACCTTTCAAAGGTGCCTGACGTGCCATAAACATGACATGAATGAGAAAACCATAGAAGTTTTAAGGACGAATTCCCGTATTATTGGGATAATTTATCAAGTCCTTGCTAATCTTACAAAATGCTTAAAAAAGATTGAAAAACAATCTTGTGCTTAATTGGGAAAAAAATACCATTTCATGGTAAAAGAGAAAATTCGGGACATAAGATTTCAAAAAAATGGTTAGCATTGACAAAGCAAAAGTAGAAGTGATACTAAATTACCTTCCCCTGATCACGGTAAAGGAGTCGGAGTTTTTTTAGGTCATGCGGGATATTTTATTCGAAGGTTCATTCAGGACTTTTCAAAAATTGCAAGACATGACTCCAGCTTTTATGAAAAAGAGACTCCATTATTTTATTTCGGATGAGTGTAAACAAGCTTTTGATGAACTTAGAAAGAAGTTGATTGAATCACCAATACTTGTTGTTCCAAATTGGGATTATGATTTTGAGATCATGTGTGACGCCAGTGATTTTGCTTTAGGAGCAGTTCTAGGTCAAAGAAAAGATCTGCAATTTTCCATCCTATTCACTATGCGTGTAAGACCATGACAGGGGCTAAAAACTTTCATTACACCAACTACTGAAAAAGGAAATGCTAGCCTAGTATATGCCTGAGAAGTTTTTTCGAACCCTATCTAGTCTTATCAAAGACCATAGTGTATACGGATAATTCAGCTATCAAGTACCATTATGGCTAAGCAAGAATGCTAAGTCAAAGAGGTTACTAGATGGATTCTTTTACCTCCAAGAGTTCAATATTGAATAAGGGATAAAAACAAGGAGCTGAGAATTTAGCCGCCGACCATCTATTCTAGACTAAGAATCCCTCACAAAAATGAACTTAGAAAGCAAAACATAACTGAATCTTTTCCATTGGCATCAATAGGGAGACTGTGAAAGATTAACAAGGTTTTTTGTGATGATGATGAATAGTTGTTTGAAAAATGTTGAGTTTAAAAATGTGAATGTGCTTAATGATAATACCACGCCATGGTTCGCCGACCTAGCGAACTACCATGCGGGTAATTTTGTTAAAAAAGGAATGAGTTCACAACAAAAGAAAAAGTTTTTCAAGATTCAAAACATTACAAAATGGGATGACCCTTAACTTATAAGATTTATGGTGCGGACCAAGGTCATTAGACGATGTGTTTTGGCAGGAGCGTATCATGAGATTCTCATGGCTTGCCCATATGGAACCCACGGGAGTCACCACAGTGACCAATTACACCGCCTCGCAAAAAGTCCTTTGACTCCGATTTTTTTGGCCCAACCATTTATAAAGATACTAGCAACTTGGTGAACATTGCGAGCTTGTCAAAGGCAAGGCAAAATCCTCAAAAGAATGAAA
This sequence comes from Tanacetum coccineum, assembly GCA_026074375.1. Taxonomy (NCBI): domain Eukaryota; kingdom Viridiplantae; phylum Streptophyta; class Magnoliopsida; order Asterales; family Asteraceae; genus Tanacetum; species Tanacetum coccineum. The sequence goes on along the minus strand of BQNB010011861.1, from coordinate 51,157 downwards.
AGCCTCAAAACGCAGCTCAAGTTAGTGAGATCTTTGATTTGTGGGGAATTGATTTCATAGGGTCATTTCCATCAAGTATGGGTAACAAATACCTAGTTGCGTAGATTATTTTCCAAAGTTGGGTGGAAGCCAACTTTTACCTACTAATGATGCTCGTGTTTGTTTTGCAAGTTTTTTTTAAATGAATCATTGTTTGAGCTAGATTTTGGAACCCCTCTGTGCTTATAATTAGTGATAGAGGCACACATTTTGTAATGACCATTACAAAGGACATGGCAAAGTATGGTGTGACCCATCGACTTTCCGACTCCTTACCACCCTCAAGACGGTGTCAAGTTGAGTTTCAAATAGGGAATTAAGAGAACTCTAGAAAGAACCATAGTGAGAATAGAGGCTACTTGGGAGTGATAACTTGGAAGAAGCTCTATGGCTTATTCGGACTGCCTACAAAACACCTATTGGATGTAAACCTTATAGGTTGGTTATGGAAAGCTTGCCATCACCCCTAAAAGATTGGAACATAAAGCTTTTTGGGCTCTTAAGCAAACAAATCTAGATCTTAATCTTGCAAGTGCAAATAGAAAGTCACAAATTAATGAGCTTAATGAATTAAGAGATGAAGCTTATGAAAATTCTTTGCTTTACAAGGAGAAAACGAAAAGGTTACATGATTCAAAAATTAAAAACCGAGTTTTTAATGTTGGGGATCAAGTACTTCTTTTTAATTCAAGGCTAAAGATTTTTTCGGGAAAGCTCAAATCTCGATGGTCGGGACCATATACAATTGCAAATGTTTTCCCATATGGGACGATTGAACTTTTTCAAAAAGATGGTCAAACCTTTAAAGTGAATGGTCATAGGGTCAAACATTATTTTGGGGAAGATGTCCCTAAATTGATTGTCCCTGATGTTAAGACCGACCCACCATGATGACCTAGTTTGGGGAAAGAGTCAAGCGAAGGGGACTCTATAATAAACAAGCGCTTCGTGGGAGGCACCCCATGCTTATCCTTTTTCTTTATTCTATTTTCTTTCTATTTTCTTTGCTTCCCCAAGGACAAATTAATTCGGGGGCGAGTATAGCTTGTACTCGGTTAACAAAAACTAAGCCGTTTTAGAGACGTTTTTGAGCTATCAATGTAAAGAAGAGAGGAATCTTGTTCTTTTTCGTCTCTTGTTGGTTGTTTGTGATTTTTGTCCTATATTTTCCGAATGTTGAAGCTTCATGTTCAAAAATTGTGGAAGACAAAGCAATCCTACAATTTCCATCGATGGTCTCCAATCTTACTCTTCATAATTTGGAAATCTCATCTCCTTGTTCTTTAATCGAACGAACATCTATTCACTTTGGCATGCCAAAGAATCTTGTTAAAGATTCGCTTTTGACCCGTCTTTTTAAACTTGAGGACAAGTTTTCATTTTAGTATTAGGAAGGATATCTTCGGGATATTGACGTTGCACTTCACGTCAAACCACCTTGTTTGAATCTTTTTGAATTGCCTTTTGTGTAAAAAGTGGAAATTTTAAATTTTTGCTTACAATAAAAGCTCAAAAGAAGCTTAGTTATTGGAGAAAAAACACTTTTTTTGGTAGTCCGTTGTGTGAGAAATAGAGTTAATTTTGACTTGACCGGGTAAAATGCCTAAGCTAGTTCTTTAACCTACCTTTTGTAGGAGCTAACTTTCCACGATCCTATGCGTATTGGATTTTAAAATGTGAATAACAAGAAAAGAAGTAGTTAAGAATATTAAGTGTATTTGTTTAAAGCAAGGTATATTATTTGGAAAACCTAAAGCTTATATGAATAATTGGGTGTCTTTATACACCCCACAACTCTTAACACACTTAATCATACGTACTCTTATTAATATAGCCAAGTCAAACCAATGCTTTAGAAAAGTCTTACATTTTTAAAAAGAATTCGTTTTAATAAGATAAGTAAGAATTTTTTTGGTTTCAAATTTATAAGTGGCTTTTCTAAAATGAAAAATTTTCCATCATCAAAATGATAATTAAAAAAGAATCCAATGGAAGCATTCTAATGCAAAAAGCAATTATTTTTCGTGCCAATGAAGCCTTCACAAAAATAGAAATATTAAAAGCTTTATATAGTTTTTTTAATCGTTGGCGAATCCATGATGAGAGAAAGACTCGATAGGGTCGCAACTAAGGATTAAAAACTATAATACGTGGAATTCAAGGTTCCGTAGGCCGTTTCATCACTAGGTGAGCGCGCCTAGGTGATGATGCAACTAAGGGAAACTTTGGATTCTAGCTTGTAGGAAAAGGTTTGTCGCGATAACCCACACACGTTAGCAGCGAGAGTGGGGGTTCGAACTAAGACACCGGTTTGTTGTTGCGATTATATCCTATTTGGAGAAAGGCCTAAGTAAGAGTTCGAACTAAGCCAACATTCCCTATCTCACGAAGAAAACAATAATTAGTAGTACATGGAAAATAAAAAGAATGGATAAAAATTTCATTTTCTCAAATCAGCGTTTATAATTTTTGTTTCCTAATCTCTTTTAGCCTTTGAGTGGAGATTTATCTATGTGATTTAAACAATTGAGCTCACAAGGCTATTTGTAAAGCATTAGTATAGATTTCAACTATGAAGATAAATTAGATCTTAGGTATGAGTTAAAAGAGTGCACGACATCTTAATTCATTAATTTATTCCTAGGGAGTGAAAAGCTCACAAGTTATAAGTATAAAAGCTTAATCTATGGACTTTATTGACAATGATCTTGTTTATTACTTTGTTTAGTCTAGTGAAAAGTCAAGGATGACGAATTTCCTCTTGTGCTCTATTAAACGTGAGTAGCCTATTTCAATGGAGCCTAAAAGTTGCAAACTTGCAACTCCCGATTTATAGAGCACAAAAGAGAAAATTCGTCATCCTGACTTTTCACTAGACAACCAAAGCTAATAACAAGATCCATTGTCCAATACAAGTCCCAAATGATTAAGCTTTTATACTTATAACTTGTGAGCTTTTCACTCCCAGAATAATTTAATGATTAAGACTGTGTGCACTCTTTTTAACATCAACCATAGATCAATTTATCTCATAGTTAAATCTAGCTAAGCATTACAAATAAGCCTTGTGAGCTCAAATGTTAATAACATAGATAAATCTCCCACTCAAAGCTAAAAGAGATTAGAAACAAAACTTATAAATTGATTTGAGAAAATGAAATTTTTACTCTCCATTCTTTTTATTTTCGCGCGATGAGTAGCTCTAGCGAGCGATTATTTTCTTCACTTGCAATAGGAATACTGTTCTTAGTTTCGAACCCCTATCTAGGCCTTCCCTCCCAAATAGGATATCGCAACAACAACCGGTGTTCTTAGTTCGAACCCCCACTCCGCTGCTAACGTTTGTGGGTTATCGCGACAACACCTTTTCCTACAAAGCCTAGAATCCAAAGTCCCTTAGTTGCAATCATCACCTAGGCCTCGCTCCCTAGTGATGAATGCCTACGAACCTTGATTCCACGTAAAGATAGTCTTAATCCTTATGCGACCCCATCCGAGTCTTTCTCTAAACATGGATACGCCAACGATTAAAAAATATATATAGCTTTTATTATTCTATTTTTGTGAATGCTTCATTGGCACGAAAAATAATGCTTTTGCATTAGAAATGCTTCATTGGCATTCTTTTTATAATTATCTTTTGATGAATGGAAAATTTTTATTTAGAAAAGCAACTTATACAATTTGAAACCAAAAATCTTACTTACAATTAAAACGGAATTCTTTTTAAAAAGTGTAAGACTTTTTTTCTAAAGACATTGGTTGACTTTAAGCTAAATTAAAAAGAGTACGTATGATAAGTGTGTTAAGAGCCTTGGGAGAGTAAAAAGAACAAATTATTCATATAAGCCTTGTAGGTTTTTCCAAATATACCTTGCTTAAACAAAATACACTTTTATTTAACTACATCATTTCTTGGTTCTTCACATTTTAAAAATCCAAGCAATAGGAATTCGTAGAACAAGCTTAGCCCTACAAAAGGTAAGGTAACAGAACTAGGCTAGGGCATTTCACCCGGTCCAGTCAAAATTAACTCCCTATTTCTCACCAACGGACTACCAAAAAAAAGTGTTTTTCTCAAACTAGCTTCTTTTGAGCTTTTCGGTAAGCAAAAATTTAAAATTTCTCACTTTTTCACAAAAAGGCAATTCAAAAAGATTCAAACAAGGTTGCGTGAAGTGCAAGTCAATATCGAAGATATCCTTCCCCAAACTAAAATGAAACTTTGTCCTCAAAGTTTAAAAAGAAGGGTCAAAAGGAATCTTTAACAAAGATTCTTTGGACATGCCAAAAGAATAGATGTTAGTTCGATAAAGAACAAGGATAAGAGATTTCCCAAATTATGAAGAGAAGATTGGAGACCATCGATGGAAATTGTAGGAATTGCTTTGTCCTTCCACAATTTTTGAACCATGAAGCTTCCAACATCCGGAAAACCTAGACAAAAATCACAAACAACCAACAAGAGACGAAAAAGAACAAGATTCCTCTCTTCTTTACATTGATAGCTCAAAAACGTCTCTAAAACGGCTTAGTTTTTGTTAACCGAGTACAAGCTATACTCGCCCCCGAATTTAAATTTTTTCCTTGGGAAGCAAAAGAAAAATGAAAAGAAATGAAAAAGAGAAAAGGATAAGCATGGGTGCCTCCACGAAGCTCTTGTTATTATAGAGTCCCTTCTGCTTGACTCTTTCCCCAAACTAGGATCATCATGGTGGGTCGATCCTTAACATCAGAACAATTCTTTAGGAACCTCTTCCCAAAATATGGTTTGACCCTAGACCATTGACTTTAAAAGTTGACCATCTTTTTGAAAAAGTTCAATCTGTCCCTTAATGGGAAAACATTTGGCAATTGTATATGTCTTGACCAACGAGATTTGAAGCTTCAGCCGAAAAAATCTTTAGCCTTGAATTAAAAAAGACTTGGATCCCCACATTAAAAACTCGGTTTTTAATTTTGAATCATGTAACGCCTTTTTCGTTTCTCCTTTAAAGCAAAGAATTTTTTCACTAAGCTTCATCTCTTAATTCATAAAGCTCATTAATTTTGTGACTATTCTATTTGCACTTGCAAGATAACGATCTAGATTTGTTTGCTTAAGAGCCCAAAAAGGCTTTATGTTCCAACTCAATAGGAGAGTGCAAGCTCCCATAAACCAACCTATAAGGAGTACATCCAATAGAGTTTTGTAAGGCAGTCCGAAAGCCCATAGAGCATCAACACTTATCAACTCCAAGAAGCTCTATTCTTACCTATGGTTCTTTCTGAATTACTCTAATTCCCCTATTGAAACCTCATCTTGACTACTTCGTTTGGAGGTGTAAGATCGAAAGTCTATGGAGTCACACCATACTTGCCATGACCTTTGTAAAATGGGTCATTACAAAAATGTGTGCCTCTATCACTAATTATAGCACGAGGGGTTCCAAATCTAGCAAAAAGATTCTTTAAAAACTTGCAAAACCACACTAGCATCATTAGTAGGTAAAGCCTTGCTTCCACCACTTTGACAAATAATCTACTGCAACTAGGATGTATAGTTTCCCCCTACTGTGAAGGAAAAATGGAGGCCATGAAATCAAAGCCCCCACAAATCAAAGATCTCACAACTTGTTATATGCCGTATTTGAAGGCATCTCATCTCTTTGAGAGATTTTGCCTTGCCTTTGACAAGCATCGCAATGTTTCACCAAGTTGATAGCATCTTTATAAATGGTGGGCCAAAAAAATCCGGAGTCAAAGACTTTGCGAGCGGTGTAATTGGCACTGTGGTGACCTCCCGTGGGTCCACTATGACAAGCCATGAGAATCTCATGAGCCTCTCTGCCAAAAACACATCGTCTAATGACTTGGTCCGAAACAAAATCTAAAATAAGTAAGTTCATCCCACAGTAATGTTTTGCATCTTTGAAAAACTTTTTCTTTTGTTGTGAACTCATTCCTTTTTTAACAAAATTACCCGCATGATAGTTCGCTAGGTCGGCGAACCATGGCGTGGTATTATCACTAAGCACATTCACATTTTTAAACTCAACATTTTCAACAACTTTTTCATCATCATTCACAAAAACCTTTTTAATCTCTTCATATCTCCCTAATGATTCCAATGGAAAAGATTCAGTTATGTTTTGCTTTTCAAGTTCATTTTTGTTTAGTTTGAGGTTCTCTATTCTAGAAATATGGTCAGGCGCTTACATTCCAGCTCCGTTTTAACCTTATTTCAATATTGAACTCTTGGAGTAAAAGAATCCATCTAAGTAACCTTGACTTAGCATCTTGCTTAGCCATAAGGTACTTGATAGCCGAATGATCCGTATACACTATGGTCTTTGATAAGACTAGATAGGGTCGAAACTTCTCCAAGGCATATACTACGGCTAGCATTTCCTTTTCAGTTGTTGTGTAATGAAGTTGAGCCCCTGTCATGGTCTTACTCGCATAGTGAATAGGATGAAAATGCTTATCTTTTCTTTGACCTAGAACTGCTCCTAAAGCAAAATCACTGGCGTCACACATTATCTCAAAATCATAATCCCAATTTGGAACAACAAGTATTGGTGATTCAATCAACTTCTTTCGAAGTTCATCGAAAGCTTGTTTACACTCATCCGAAAAAATAAAAGGAGTCTCTTTTTCCAAAAGATGAGTCATGGGTCTTGCAATTTTTGAAAAGTCCTGAATGAACCTTCGATAAAAACCCGCATGACCTAAAAAACTCCGTGAGCGCAGCAATTTTCAATCCGAACTCCCTTTATCCCGAGATCATGTAAGGTATATTAGCAATCACTTCTACTTTGCTTTGTCAACATATCTACAACCATTTTTTAAATCTTATGTCCCACAAAACTATTCCTCTTTTAACCATGAAATGTATTTTTTCCCATTTAAGCACAAATATTTGTTTCTTCCACATCTTTAAGTCATTTTTCAAGATTAGCAAGCACCTTTGAAAAAATATCCCCAAGAAACCGGGAAAGTCGTCCATAAAAACTTCTATGGATTTCCTCAATCATGTCATGAAATAATGGCCGGTCAGCACCTTTGAAAGTCCGGGGCATTACAAGGCCAAAAGGCATTCTTTTGTAGGCAAAGGTTCCATAAGGGCATGTGAAAGTAGTCTTTTCTTGGTCTTGTGGGTCAATCGGGATTTGAAAGTACCCGGAAAATCCGTCTAAGAAACAATAGAACTCATTTCCCGCTAACCTTTCAAGCATTTGATCCATAAAAGGTAAGGGAAAATGGTCTTTCCTAGTAGCATCATTTAACTTCCTATAATCAATGCAAACTCTCCAACCGGTCACAAGTCGGGTTGGGATGAGTTCATTGTCATCATTCTTCACCACGGTCATTCCTCCTTTCTTAGGAACGCAATGAACCGGGCTCACCCATGGGCTATCCGAAATGGGGTAGATTAAGCCGGCATCAAGAAGTTTGATGACCTCTTTCTTAATCACCTCGTGAATCTTGGGATTGACCCTTCTTTGCATTTGAACCACTGGTTTGAAATCATCCTCCATTAAAATTTTGTGTGTACAAAATTTTGGGTCAATACCCTTAATGTCGGAGATTTTCCAAGCTAAAGCACTTTTATGAGCCTTAAGAACCTCAATAAGTTTTACCTTCTCATCCTCTTTTAAATCCTTTGAAATTATGACAGGTAGTTTATTATCTTTTTCAAGAAAAGCATATTCAAGATGAGAAGGCAAATCTTTGAGTTCAAGGTCGGGTGGTTCTTCAATCGATGTTTTGACTGATTCAACATTATTAATTTGCTTTTTGAACTTGGGAGGAATTAGTTGTGAAAAAGGATCATCATTTAAAACTTCAAGTAATGATTCCAAGTAAACCATATCACCCTCTTCATCATTAAAATCATCATTTAAGTCCATGTTCAAAGATTCATCATTTTCTAAAAACTCTTCTATTTCTTCCTCAAGAAGCATCTCACTTCCTTCAAAAGGAGTGAAAGGTGGAGGGTCCAAAATTATAGAAGTTGAATCACCACTCTTGGTAAAGTCCAAAACTTGTGGAGCATACTCCGCACAAGTGGCATCAATAAGGTCAATTCGTTTAACGGTCTCACAATTATCATAAGAAATGGTGGGAGTGTCACCACACTTAAGTATCAAAGATTGGTCATCATGTCTTAGAATGATTTCCCCCTCATAAACATCAATTAAGGCATGAGCTGTGCTCAAAAATGGCCTTCCTAAAATCAAAGGAACTCGGGGGTCCGCAGCAAAGTCTAAAATCACAAAATCGACCGGGAAGTAGAATTTTCCGACCTTCACGAACACATTTTCAGCAATCCCAAGGGGTTTAGAAATTGTTTCCAGGATCGCAACATTCTAGAACCATCCTAGTACTTGTAAGGTTCAGGAGCCAATTTCTCAAAGACAAGGGCATGAGATTGATACTTGCACCTAGATCCGCTAGTGCCAAGTAATTATCAAACTCCCCAAAATCACAAGGAATGAGAAATCGACCCGGGTCACCAAGCTTTTCGGGAAGCTTTTGAGAATGCCCACGCAAGAGCAATTAGCATTCATTGGTGTCTTTGTTATTTCAATTAACTTGTCTTTGTTACTTAACAACTTTTTGATCATCAAAGCAAATTTGGGCATGTGAACTAGAGCATCTGCAAAGCTAAGTTCAAAATGAAGATCTCGAAAGATTTCTATGAACTTTGAAGCTAAGATATCATCTCTCTCACGATTTTTGTCCTTTTCAACCTTAAGGTCAAGGCAAATTTTTTTGGTCTTTGTAGGTTCATTATCAACTCTAGTCTCAACAAATTGGTTTCTTTTTCCTCGTTTGGAACATACCGGAACAGGTTGGACTCTTGCGGTACCTTGTGAACTATTAAGTTGCACTTGGTCCTTTGTCACCTCGGTTTCCTTAGCCTTCTCATTGTCCGGATTGACAAAAGGAGGGGGCATAGGAGGTAAAGGTCCATCTAAAACAACACCACTACGAGTGGTAATCCCTTTGCATTCATTTCTAGGATTAGGAATCGTATTACTCGGTAAGGTTCCTGAACTTGATGCATTATTATTCCCCATTTGTTTTTGAAACATGTTAAGCATCATATTTTGAAAATTCCTTTGTTCATTTTGAAAATCTTGTTGCTCTTTTTTGAAATCATTCAAATTCTTTTGCAGATTATTCAAAGTAGCATCATTTGCTTTTGTATAAGCCTCAAACCTCGAATAAGTAACCGGAGCTTGTGTAAATCGGACCTTGATAAGCTTGAGCTTGTTAGTAAATCCCGAGATAAATCCTTGGTTTAACTTGATTGGTTTTGATTACATTTCTATTCCCAGTATACCCTTGATTAGCTTTGTATCCCTGATTTGGCTAAGAAACTGAGGGTTGTTTAGATTAAAGCCAGGTGTCTAATTTGGTTTGCCAGTAGGATACAGTTACCCGGAATTTTCCATCTGAACAACAATTACCAACAAGCGGTCTTGTTGAATTGTTGAAATTATCGTGGATAAACCGGTACTCAAACCTCCCCTAGATCATTGGGCACACACGAAAACTATGATTGCTACCACACGTGTACACTTTCCCTCAACCGCTTAATCAGCGGGAGTAGGACAAAAGATTTTCATCATGATTTTTCATTCATTCATTTCATCCAAAGTTAAGGTCATCTTATCCTCTAATGCTGCTGCCATTTGTTGGAACTCAAAGTTAGATGAAGAAGAGTAAGTTGGAGGAGCATTCGTACTCACTCGCATCACGGCGTTCCGTGAACATCTAACTTTGGCTTTGTTCTCTATAATTTGTAGCCCTTTCGTTTGGACTTTTATATGAGAAAATTTCCACCGCAGCATAATTAAGGAATCTTGGGCATTATAGCTCAAAGAATTAAAAAATGTATCATAATTGGTGCATTAGTGAAAAACCAAGGTGAGGAAACTTCCAAGAAGATTCACTTGCAACGCTCCCAACTTTCGGAAAGATTCCTGAGCAATTTGACGAAAATTCGTAATTTCGTTCGAAGGTGTGGTGGTTTTTAGGAAGTGGAAAAAGAACTTGATGAACTTAAGACTAAGTCACCAGTGTGAAATGGAATTTGGGGTTCTTGTCTAGCCCGAAGTTTTTTGGCAAACCCATCAAGAGAAAAATGGAAAGAGAAGAAGTTTTGAATGGTGGTGTTAGGATAAAATCCGTTACCTTTTGTTTTGTTCGTATGCACTCGAAATGACGAATATGAGCATGAGGCTCCTCATCATTACCTCCTCGAAAAATTCGGTTTTGAACCAATTAAATGAGGAGATTTGATTTAAAATTTTGAGCATTTACGAAGCACAAGGTACAACTATAGCACTTACAAACGCCACCGTGGGAGCTTGAATTGCTCGCCATAGGTCGATCGACGGCCATTGGAATCGGATCCTAAATAAGAGAGGAATGCCTCTTGTCGGTGTCGAGATCGTCGACAATTACGTCTTCTTGGAATCGTGTATTCCAAGGAGGATCGAGTGCGCATGCACTAATGAGAATAACCAAGAAGAATTTGAGATTAAGAAGATTATTTTTGGGGAAATTTACAATTTTTTAGTTTTTATTAAGACGCAGAAAACAAAAAATCTTTGGCAATCGATTATTTACAAGCTTCACGATAAGTCTCTAAATACGCACAAGTGAGCGGAAAAGCTTAGCGAGCCGCAATGACTACTTAGAGAGTAGCTATCACTTTTCCTTAAAACCACTTTAAGTTTGCAACACTTAAAGTCCGTCGTACCTCCAAGTACTTCACGATTTGTTTGTTGTTTATATGGAATGGCTCAAAGATGGATAGCTAGTATCCAAATTTTATTATTTTTTTTCTAATTCGTTAGGAATCGAATTAATGAACTTTTTTATATTATATAAAAAATAGCAAAATAACTTCCAAAGGAAGGATCTTCGAAACTCTACTTCGACGAATACTCTTCAACAATCGTTCACGAATTCATGTAATGGAACAAAAAGCCCCAATTTTTAAAAGCTAATTGAACCCTAATTTGTCCAATTAAAACTACAAACCCTAATTATTAAAAACTAAAAACTAAAATATAAATTCTATTTTATTTATTAAGAAAGACAGGGTAGAAAGTGAAAGAAAGTAAACTACAGGGTAGGCGGCCTAATATTTGGAATTTTACACTACAATAGAAACGGGTGCCCCTTAACTATGAGAAAACTACCAAACAGACCCTACGATGATGGCTTATTTTTGGCTTATTAAAAAGTGCTTTTCAGTCAAAACTCAAAACTACAAAGTTGTAGAACTGCTTATTCCTAACAACTTTAATAAAAGCACTATCAACTTTTAACCAAAGAATAAGCTACAAAATAAGCTGCAAGCTAACTGTTACAGAAACAAGCAATTTGATAAGCTTTTTGGATTTGAGCTTATTTCTAGCTTATTACTTGATGAAAATCAAAACTAAAAGAGGCTTATTCTAGATTAAGATTTGCACTAAAAGGATTTAAACTAAAATTAACCTAGAGTTAACAAAACTAGAAAGAAAATTAAGATAAAAAATGCAAAGTTTTAATGAGACTATTTTTGAGCTTTTCTCTAATAAGCTAACAAGCTTATTACTGAATCTTAAATGCTGAGATTTTGAAAATAAGCTAAACTAACTTCTTAGAATCTACTTAGGTAAAAGGATTTTCAAAGTTTTAACTAGGAAATGTAAAACTCAAAATTTAAAATGGCAAAATCTATGCAGTTATGAAATGTATAACTGATATGATTGGCAAAGATATTAAAATACAAGCTAAACTCCAATATGAAAAACTATAACCAAAGTACTAAATGACTTTCTATCTTAGTTATCTAAATGTGAATCTAGAATGCTTATAAAGTCATAAAATCCAAAATCACTTAAACTGAAAATTTTTGCCCTGGTGCAAAATAGAAGTTTTTACACTATAAATTTTGGAACTCTGAAAACAAACTTCTAAATTTTGTTTTAAATCTTGTTATATGACTAAACTCAACTAAGTGAAATGCTATGACAGAATGTGGTTGACTTTAATAGTCAAATTAAGCCTAATCCAAACACTCCCTTACTAATAAGCTGTCAAACTATTTTGCACTAAAATTTTATTTAAAACTAAAACAGCTTAAAACTTATATCCACTTCTACTATATCTAAGCTATCTTAGCTATTTAAGCTCTTAAACACCTAGCTTATTAGGGAGATTAAGCTAGTTACTCTACTAGCCTACTACTACACTAAGAAATGACAGAATATTAGAGAGGTAAGTATACTCAAACTAAAACTTATGGAAACTAAAAACAGCTAATTACAAAGCTTTAAACAACATGTTTGCAGAGAATTAAGCTAGAATGATGAGAATAACAGAAATGTAAAAGCTACTTTTAAGCTAATTTGAGAATTTTAAGAATAAAACCTGTGAGAGTTGGAGTCTCAGAACAAGAGGTCACTCTTGTAGAGTGAATGACCTCAAAAAGGCTTAATCCTATTGGCACCTTGCCTCTAAACCTCAATAAGCTAAATTTTAGCTTATTTCTTCCTTGTTGCTTGAAATCGAATTCAAAACACTTAGGTAATCATGATTTTTGATTACAAATGATTAGAATGAGGACATGAGTGCTTAAAAACAAAATTTGACTAAAATTGAGCTTATTAAAAGTAATAAGCTCAATTGAGCTTATTTAGAGCTTGTTGATTAAAAACGACTTGAAATGTAAATCAAAGAATACAAACTCTTGTAAAATGGATTGATATTACTAGAATTGACAAGTACAAGTTTGAAATAGAAGAATACAAGAGCTAAAAAACTTATTTGCTTTGAGTGAAAGAAAAGTGCTTAAAATTCGAGGAATTACAAAGAGAAATTTAAAACAAAAATCTACAACAACAAAATGAGAACCCTAAGCTGCTTTTTATAGAGGATCGAGGAAGAGGAGTGAAGAAATTCTAGAATACTCCATTTCATCTTGGCCGTTTATCATTTTCAACTCATTTGTGGCCGTTTGATCCTCTTGATGAGGTGTTCGCACCAATTAGGTGAAGACACGTGGGCGTTTGTGATTGGGGAGGACCTATGAACGAGTTTGATAAGAGAAAAGGGAGCGGGGTGTGGTAAAATTCGGGATTGGGTTGTGGGCAATTTGGGCGGGAAATTCTGTTAAGCCGTTATAACAAACACGTGGTTTGTTTAAATGTTTGGGAAGTTGTCACTTTTGGTCCTTGTGATTGCACCCGCCCATTTGTAGTTATAAACAAGGTTTGGTTTTGGCAATATCAGTCCTTGTGGTTCTATTCTTCTATTTCTTCCTTTATACAACACTTTTCCTCTTGGCAACTTTGGTCCTTGAGACTTTAAAACTTCTCAATAAACCCTTGGAACTTTGCACACTTGTCAATCTTGGCCCTTTGACTTTTAATTTGACTCTTGACTTCATTTCTTGCTGTGTCGGGCTGATCCGGCTGTGATCTTTGGCTGATTTTTCACTCTTGCTCTTGTCTCTTTGTCTTTTTCCCGCTTCTTGTCGGTTTTTGACTGTTTTTGCTTCTTTTTGTCATTTCAATCCTTTCCTGCACAATTGGACACAAAAGCACACATTTTCTATTCTTTTGGCATTATTTTGGCTTTTATTAGGCAAAATCCCGGGTAATTTAATGTACAATTAAGCAAATATCATTTATGGATACAGCGTATTGGTCTCCTGTACAATTTGTTTAGTTTGTTTTATTTAATTAACCACAGGTACCGAGATAGGAAGTTCATGGTTTTTCCTATAATCTTGCACAGGACCTCGCTGGAAAAGAAATTGACAATGTTGGTAAAGTATCTACAATATGGAAATCTCAAAGTGTTAGAGTCTTGAAATCTCAAGACGGTTGTTCAACACAATCTTGCCCATAAAATCAACATGGAGAATCTACCGAGAAAAATATTAGGGGAGTTTCTCATTCTAATTCTTTTAATTCCCGTTTTTAATGTTTTATCTATACAACGAGGACGTTGTATAATTCAAGTGGGGGGGATGGGAATTAGAATGTATACTTGTCCTATTTTTCATAAAATGCTTAAATTATGCTCAAATTTAAGTTTTTTCAAGCATACTTTTATGAAATTACTTGTTACATAACTTGCACACAATAACCCTTATTAGATATTGTGAGGATTTAACCTTATTCGTATCCAAATGTTTACCCAAATTTCACAAAATATGAGTGTGCCGGTGATGTTGTGTAGGGGGAATTTTCTAGAATTTTTCTAGCCGTTTTAGGTCCGAAAATTTGAATTTCAAAATGTTTATTTTGAATAAAACATTTCTTTTAATTGTAGAAAATATTTTGTAATGTTTATAAAAATGTTTACAACATTTTATAAAAGTGTGAGGTTGAATAAAAATTTCCTTTGATCATAAAATGCATTAAGCATTTATTTATTCATACCTTGAAGTGATATAAATTTCGAAATGAAAATTTACTACTAATTACTTATTTACGTTTAATTTTACATTGAACGTTTTTATATTTTGTGATTATCAAAATGTAAAGATGTGAAAAATATTAATAATGTTTTTAGGCATTATATTTTATCAATAATTTTCTATCTCTAGTATGGTTGGGAAATTTGCACATTGCAATGGGAATGTAAAAAGTAGTCAAAACTCATGTATTTTTACTACCATCACAATTATTGATACGTCCGAAGAATGAAGAATCATGGAAGAAATTATCCAGAGTTATTATGATCGTGAAGATGATGAAATTACACCTAGATTTGTAGTATTGTTAAAAAAATTGAAAAAATTAGAAAAATTGCAACAAAAAAGGGGAGGAAGATTTGAAGATAGTCGGTTCGTTAAAGTTTAAACTGATGGAATTATTTGAATGATCGATTATTCGTTGATACGTAGTTATAAATCAATGATGTAAAGTTTTATATAAAGTGTTAGATATCGCCACTTGTCTTGTAAAAGTCTGTAAAGTATGTGATGATTGGGAGTTGACCGTTATGAGAACGCCAACTTAGGTTGTTTTTTTATCTATGATCAAGATGTTTGTGTATATAGTTGTGTCTTAATCATGGTAACGGTCGGGAAAAAGTATCTAGCAATTTGTACCTTATCTGTTTGGACTTAATTTATTTATTTCGTGAATTTTTATTTAACAACAATTTATTTTCCTCTCCTAATGATTAACCTTAGGTTTTACTCGAATGAGGATGTGATCGGATCATGCATGTCTATTCTGTCGTTACGGCTATGTATGTGTGATTCATCCACCTTGTTGGTTTATTACTTTTGGTGAAAGTTAGAAGATCTATACCCTATATCATTTTAATAGTCTTATTCTTTAGCTTATTCGAGTTAAGGTTTAAATGCAGTCATATGTGTCTATCCTATCGTTATGGGTGTGTATGTATGGTCTTAAACCAAATATTTAGCTTTTCCAAGTACATTTTTGATAATATGGTAAAAGAACATGAAGGTGGGGTTAAATGTCTAATGTATCCAATGTTTGTGCAAGTTTCCTGATAAACAAGTTAAAGATATGTTCCAAACATAAGGAGATCTATGTTTAACCCCTCCCAAACCACGGGGGGGGGGGGAGGGGAAGAAGATTTTTGCTAACATGAAGAGGGGAGGAAAGGGATTTTCTGGTAGGATCACACCTTTATTTCAAACTATGATGGTTCAAGCTCCTGAAGAAGTGGGTGAAGGGTCAGCAGTTCCTACTGATTCCCATCACACTACTACTCAACCATCTACATCAAGACCCCAAAAGAAATAGTCAAGAATGAAACAAAGGAAGGATAGAGGTCCTACAGAGCATATCACTGATGAAGCTACTAATAAGGAGCATGGGTCTACCACTTCCTATGATCCATCTCAAAGTGGTGAGGATAGAATGCAACTTAATGAATTAATGGACCTTTGTACCAAACTGCCTGATAGGGTTCTTGCCCTAGAAAATACAAATACTTCTCAAGCTGTAGAGATTGCCACATTGAAAGAGAAAGTTAAGAAGCTGGAGAAGAAAAGGAGGTCCAGAACTTATAAGCCAAGAAGATTGTACAAGGTTGGTTTGTCAAGAAGGATTGAATTCTCTGATGATGCTAGGTTGGGTACTAGGAGTATGCCATCAAACAAGGAGGGAGGAAAATAGCTGATCTTGATGCTGATACAGAGGTACCCTTGATTAATGAGACTCAAGGGAGAAATGATGAAGACTTGATGTTTGATACTGGTGTTCTTAATGGTGATGAGGTATTTTAAGAGCCTATGGTTAATACTGCTACAACTACAAGTTCAATTCTAATTAATGTTGTTGATATATTTACTACTGCTGGTGAAGTAGTTACTACTGCCAGTGTTGAAATTCTAGAAGAATTGACTCTTGCTCAGACTTTGATAGCGATTATAAGTGTAAAACCCAAGGCTATTACAACTACTACTACAACAGTTACACCTGCCAGCTCAAGACCAAAGGCAAAAGGAATTGTCTTTCATGATCAGGAGGAGCAGGCACCTGCATCTACACCAATAGTTTCTCTTTCACAACTTCCACAGGCTAAAGACAAAGGCAAGGCAAAAATGGTTGAGCCTAAAAAACCTTTGAAGAAGAAAGATCAAATTGCAATTGATGAAGAAGTTGCTAGAAATCTTGAAGCTCAACTACAAGCTGAATTAGAAGAAGAAGAGAGGCTTTCAAGACAAAAGGAAGATAAAGAAAAAAGCCCCCAAAACATAGCTTAATTGATCATAGGATAACATATAACTCTATGGATGCTGACTTTTAATTGGCTCAACAAATGTAAACAGAAGAACAAGAACAGTTGAGTATTGAAGAAAAGTCAATAGTGTATTGAGAACACTTGGAAAGAGAAAGAACACTTTACAACAATTAAGCAGCTCAAAGAGAAAAGAACAAGCACCACTAAGCACAAAGAGAAATACAATGTCTACCTATTTAAAAAACATGGCTGGATACAAACACAATCAACTGAAGAGCAAAAGTTATGATGAGATCCAGGAGAATTTATACAGAATGAAAGGGTAAAACACTTTGTAGAATGAATACAGTGTAGTGAAAGGCAGTAAGCCAAAAGCAGAAGGAAGTTCTAAAAGAGCTGGAGAAGAACTTGAATCTGATAATTCAAAGAAGCAGAGGATAGATGAACATGATGATCAAGAGGAGGTAGAGATGAAAAAACATATGGAGATAGTTCAAGATGACAAGGTAGCAATTGATGATATACCTCTAGCCACTAAGCCTCCAATCATAGTTGAATGGAACATCATCAAGATGGAAAGATGGATACTTCAATTGATAAGAGCTGATGGAAGTTTAAAAAGGTATTCATCTATGATTCGGATGCTTCAAAATATTAACAGGGAAGACTTAGAAACACTCTGGAAGTTGGTTAAAGCTAAACATGGGAATACAAGGCCATATGAGGCATATGAAAGAGTGTTTTGAGGTTGATCTGAAGTGATGTTTTTGACCAATGTGGAAAAGTGCAGTATAGAGAAATCTACAAGGATACAATGTGACAGTTTGGAAGCTATTTTTTTCAAGTGGAGTTCATTTTGTTAGATTTCATAATCTGCATATCTTTATGCTGGTAGAGAAAAAGTATCCACTCACACATGCAACAATCACAAAAATGCTCAACAAGAAGCTTTAAACTGACCAGTGGAATGAGATGTGCTATCAACTTTTGAAACTCATGACGAAACAACGCAAGAATCCTGGAAGTGTTTGAATGCATCCTCCTGGTGATGGTGAAGACTTTTAATGAAGAAACTTGAAGATTCAGAAGAAGAATATCAAGTTTAGGGGAGGATTGTTAGGATTAAAAGCTTCTTAATGCTGTTTAGAAGTAACTACTGCTAAGGTTAGAATTACTACTGCTAATGGAAGTTAAGACTGCTTAGAGACTTAGAAGAAATACTACTAAGTAGTTAATATTGCTAGTATACAAGTTACTACTGTTAGTGTAACTTAGTACTGCTAGTGTATGATTAGTACTGCTTGAGTAAAGTTACAACTGTTAGCATAAAGTTAGTACTGCTAGTGTAACTTAGTACTGCTGATGAAGAATGAAGAAAATATTCTAAGTAGTTACTACTGCTTGTACACAGTTAGTGCTGCTAGAGTAAAAGTTAATGCTGCTGGTTACAACTGCTAAAAAGATTACAACTGCTAGAAGAGTTTCTACTGTCAGAAGGATAAAGATAAAGATTGCTTATCAAGATTACTTACGGGATAAGTATGAGATATTTTGGTAAAAGATATGTATAAGTTATTTGTTTAGAAGATCATGATAATTTAGGAATATATTGTAAGCCATGTAGGACTCCTTGGTGTATAAAAGGAGGTCCTAGGGCATGTAGTTTGATATATCTTTATACAGTCGTTTATAGCTTCAAGGTTTTGTAAACCCTAACACTATTAAGAGTGTTCATTTTATATTGAGGCTGAAAGTTTCGTAATATGTTTTGTTATTGATTTTTTGTTACTGTTTTATAAAGAATTCTTCTTAGTATCATTGACTAGATTCCATATAGTCTTTGATATTCATAATCAAGGTTTCTACTAATAGTTTGTCTTGATTATTCAAAACAACTAAGCTTTTACACTAAGCAGGATCTATTCAAGTGGATCAACATCTTCGCTCTAAGGGTTTGCATTATTTCTTTGGTAGAATCTCGGAGCTGCTGCTCTATATTGCCCTCCTTGTTGGAAAGGTACACCAAATTGAGTATAATATGCTTCTTCAAGGGTTTTTCCTTCTTCTTTAAGTGGACAATCTTTGGTGTGCAGGGTCCTTTACATAGCTCACATCCCACCTGAGCAGCATATACCTTCTCATTAACCTTCTTGATTTCTCTTCCAAACTTATTAAGTTGTGCTTGGATGACAGCCAATCCATCAGAAGTTTCAGTACTTCTTGTCCTAGATGTTATGTGGTGCCATTTTTGAGAATATTCGGCCATTTCTTGGATGGCTATTTTTCCATCGCAGCTGCTTAGTTTGGTAATGCACCTTGTGGAAATCAGATTTAACTAATCCGGAACTTCCAATCCATTATAAAACAAGATTACCTCCTGCATCTCCATTAAGTAGTGTTGAGGGCATTTCATCAATAGTTCTTTGAATCTTTCCTATGCTTGGTAAAGAGTTTCATCAGGTTCTTGTTAAAAATTATTGATCTCCTCCATTTTTTTAGGAGTTTGGGCAGGTGGACAATACTTTCTTAGAAATTTCGCCTTTAGATCTTCCCAAGTTTTAATTGAACCAGATTGTGTATTCCTTAGCCAACGATTCGCGGCTTTTGTAGGGGACACAGGGAAAGATCGAAGCATTATTTGATCTTGAGTTATATTAGGAATATGGAATAGATCGACAATCTCAAGAACTTTTTCAATATGCTCATTCGCATCTTCATGATCTGAACCGCTGAAGGTGTTGTCACGTAGTTCTTTTAGAAATTGGCCTTTTAGTTCAAAGTGATCTTTGTCATCCATTTTAGGCCTAGTAACACCCGATCCATAGTCACCTCGGGTCTTGCACATGTATTCTTCCATAGTTTCCGCCATTTTTTCTGCAACTTCTTCCTTGGTATGTTCTTCTAGATCAGAGAATAGATCGAATTCAGGCGAACTAGATTTGTCAAGACTTCATGTCTTGAAAATGTGTCATATGTGAACAAATCATCATTGATTTTGAGTAGCCCAAGTTGTTCGAAGTCTTCCTTAATCACCTTTGTCATTATCGCTGAAAATAATCATAAAATCATTAGTAGAACCACTTTGGAAAACGGCATATATAGAAATATAAGCTCGAAGTTCGAATACGAAAAACTTCTTTCAATTGCTATATCAGATGATTGATACGCCGTATTCAATGAATTTGAATACGTCGTATTAGTCTGCTGAATGAATACACTGTATTGGATAAGAAAGTTGGATACGCCATATCCAATTAAGGTGAATACGCCGTATCAGGTTATCGACCAGAACAGTGTATAGAAAGCAATAAATAAAACAAAACAAACACACAAACAAATATCCAAGCAAACAATTAAAAACAAATATACATAATTTTACAAAATTTTACACTAATATAAATTACACTAATTCTAGAGGTTAAGTTAATCTAATGTTAAAAACCAAAATATTAAATAAAAGTAGAGATTTACAATTTCACTCCCCGGCAACGGCGCCAAAAATTTGATGTGTCGTCGTGTAGGTTGTTATTTTATTCAAGTTTTATATTTATATTTTGTCGACTTTACCTAAAACAACACTTTAACGGGCAGTGTACCCGATCAGATGTAGTTTCGTTGGTAAATAGGTTGTCGATCACTAAGAGCGAGAACGAAATCTTTTATTCTATCAATATTTTGATTAACTAAACTAAGTTAATTTAAACTATGTTAATTCTAGTCTGTGTTAAACCTATGTTAATCCTAATTCTAACGGATAAGAGGGTTTTTAGTTTGAGAGGCTAGCACGGGTTTTGTGGTAACTTAGATCAATTTAGAGCACAATAACACACGCAAGCAGATAGACAAAAAATAGAAGAACGGTCTAACCAAATATAAGAAAACTGTATTAACCATGATTAATCTAATTAAAACGTTGGTTTATTTATTTAGTGCAATGAGTGCTTATCTCGAGGCGGCATATCATTCCAAGATTTAGGCGGGACTTCTTCCTAAAACCTAAACACATAGAATTCTGTCACAATTAAACGCATCCGTATAAAGCATCCTATTTGCTGATTATAATCTATCTTAGGTGATTAATAATGATGATCTTATTACACCCTAGCTCATAGAGACTTTACCCACTTACTGCTTAATGGCAATTTATATTCTAGGAGTCCATTGTCCAAGTCTTTACCAAAGGAATCAATGCGTTATTTATTGATCCTAGGTTACCTGCTAGTCCAACTTGTTCACATATCCTAAAGGTAAGGATAGGGCATTAATTGTGATCCTATTGATCTAGATATATAAATCACTATATGGAGAGCCATCCCGGCATCTAGCTAACTTGGTCGGTATCACTAGATCCAGTTGAATGATAGGTCGCATACAAAAGCACGTAAACAAGTATAAATTGATAAACATAAACAAGAAATCAATGATAAATTAAGCATTCGATATATACAAACTAAACATTTAAATCTTTATAATCATGGCTAATACCCAAGGGTATTAGCCCTACCTCATCATAATCAATACAAGAGTAATAATTCAACAAAGGTAAACTAACTGAGTTATTCGAATGATACCAAAAATTAAATGATTACTAGGGTATAGGAGATTACAAGGTGTTTCTTATGGAATTAATAGCTTTGCTTGACCTCTTCCGCTCTTCTTTTCTTTTGAAAATCGAATTTTGTGGTTAAGGTATCGAAAGTATGATCAAGCACAATGAAAACCCATTTTTAGGTTTTCTATCTATACTGTCTGGAATTTGGTCGATACGGCGTATTGGTTGAGGTCAATACGACGTATCAGGGTTTTTTGGAGTAGGGACCATGTTTGATATATTCCAGAATATTTTATTACTATATCTGGGATACGGCGTATGGAAGTCTTCTGGATACGCCGTATTGGACTTTGATTCTTCATGGTTTCTTGTGAAGTGCAGGCACAAATACGCTGTATCTTCCTTGATGGATATGGCGTATAGGATGTCAGAGTCAGTTTCTTCATATTTCTTCATTTAAGCTCCAAAATGCGTGCCTTTTAGCTAATCTTCACAAAGTACTCCATAATTACTGCAATTCTCAAATATAAACGATTAAGTACCAATTCTTGCAATAATTATACAAAATAGGATATTTACATGGAATAAATGATGCTATAAAAGTGACGTTATTTGATGTCATCACTCCGCACGACTCCTAAGCTTGTTTGCTCTCCTCTTCAGGTGTGTTTCTTTTTCTTATCTTTTGTTTTTGTTTCGATTTCGTTACCTCCCTTCCGGATCCTTCGTCATGTCGTTGGACCATTCTGATAACATTGACATTCCGGAAGCTGACCTGCTTGACCCTGCTCTGGAAGCCACCGCAATTCCTAAATTTGATATGCATCTTTACAAATCTTCCCTAAATTAAACACACGTTAAATGGCTTATAAAATGCAATAAAATGCTATAAAATTCCGAAAGACCTTCGTCCTCCTGTCGTGCCTGAGGGGACAACCATGAACGAATTACCCAATGATGCAATTAGATTGTATGCACACCACTTTCAACAAGGAGGGTTAAGAGTACCTTTTTCCACATTCTTCCTTAGGGTGATAGAGTATTTTTTGTTCATATTTCCCAACTCATTCCAATAGGCATAAACCGCACTACCATTTTTGAAATGTATTGTCGGGCTTTAAATATTACCCCTACTGTGCCTCTCTTTCGTGTATATTGGTTTTCTTTTCTAAGTCGAGTTGGGAAAAATTGTAAACCGTGTTTCAAATATACTCCCCCGAGCTTAAAGAAATGGAAAGATAAGTTCTTTTTTTATTGACCGGAGGGCCGCTCCGATCACCATGCCTTAGAGGCATCATGATTCTAGTGTCGCAGATCCGTTCCCTCTCTTCGGGGATTTTAGTGAATTGGATGCCGAGAGGCTCCGTGAAGTTGTTATAACCCTCCATAAACCATCTCCCAGCCTTATATATGCTGCTGGTTTTTCCCATTCTTAGAAGCATGCCGGACATGTTTCCTTATTAAAGGGTCCGGATGGGAAGGACAATGCCTTTGTTTTCAATATTTATTTACTTTGCCTATTTGCCTGCTATTTTTTTGTTTCTTTATTGCTATTCTCTTGTCTTTTTCTTTTTTGCAGTTGTTATTCTTGCGCTTTCCTAGTTTTAGAGGCTGCAAAGTAACAGTCGGTGTTCGTTTACCGGCTGGTACGGCGCGGTTGACCCATACTACTCCCCCAGCAGCGAGGTTGGAGGACATTCCACCTAAGACGGTAGAGATGGATGTTGCGGAGTTGCCGTGCACGAAAATGCTTGCTAAGAAAGAGAAGAAAAGCAAGAAAACTGAAGCAAAAGCCGCAGCAAAGTCGGATGCTCATGAGAATGTTAAGAAGGTCGCTGGTAAGAAGCGTGCTGGTGGAGAGGGGACTTCTCGGAAGAAGAAGAAAACTCGTCAAAGGACTCCTAACATTAACCTGGACTTTGATCACATTTCCTCTCCCACACTGCTGAACCATTATAAACCCTTGGAGGCACTTGCCAATGAGGTGCATATTTCTAAGAATGCCTCTGCTGCCCGGCTGGATGTATTGAGGGATCACACTGATGAGAAAGGGCCTCCGCGACATATGAAAACATGGATGAACATATGGCAGATGAGGGTGTCGGTAATGAGCATGGTGATGAAAATGTTGTTGATTAAGGTCATGATAACAACGTTGATGGGCTTTCCGGACTGCGTACTCAACCGAGTCCTGCTAATTTATCAGGTTTGTTCTTCTCTTTTCCTTGCGCTCGTTTCCCCTTAGGTTATTTTTACGCATACTTCCTTTTCTTATTCATACTTTCATGTGCCGCACAGGACGTCATCCTGGACCGTTAGAAAAGGTTATTCCTGATAAGGAGGTCGTTGAGACAGCTGAGAGTCAGTGTTTACCATTTCTTTTCTTGTATATTGTCATATATATATTCTTTTTCTTTTTGTTTACTCTTGGTATGGCTTTTTTTAGGTTACTCTGCTAGGAGGTTTGGTAGCTTATCTTTCGCCCCCCCAGTGGAGTTTAACTTACTCCTCTCGAATAGATAACTCCCGTAATTTCCACGACATGCTAGCCAACCTCTTTACCTCAGCTGATCATGAGTTTTTAAACAAAGGTGTGTTGGACCGCTCTGCTATCAATCGGTCTTGGCGGTTACTAGGTATGAGCGTGTAGTAGCAGACTAATGTTCTTCTTCGTTTTGAGGCTCTATCTGAGGAGCATGCCGACCTTCAACATGCTCATGAATCTTGCAAAGAAATGAAATCCGCTATAAAGAATGAAAGAAAGAGATGGGTAAACTTCGTTAAGTATATGATGAGAATTTGTCTGCGTATGACCAACTTTTTAACGGATTACAACGATGCTATGAATTTTAAGAAGGGGTTCCATGAGAGGGTTGAAGAGCTTGAGGGAGAGAAAAAGGAGTTAGAGGATGTTAATACGAAGCAGGCTGATCGGATTAAGTAGCTTGAGGATGAGCTCGAGAAGTCTGAGGCAGAGGCTCATCAATTGAGTCGGGAGAGGGAGAACTTTGATGTTTAGTGCGGAAATGAAGAGGTGGTGAGGCAAAAGATTACCAGGGAGTATCTTCCCACCTTTGTTCTCCGGTTGCATCATAGTGTAGAGTATAAACGAAGCTTGGGTGATGTTCTTAGTTTGGCAATTGCTAAAGGGTGGATGGATGACATCTCTATTGATAGAAAAGAGGAGGATATCCAGGCAATCCTGGCAGATACGCCCAATGTGGACCATGTCGCCTTCATGGAGAGGTATGAGGTGCTATTTGATAAGAGATATCCTTATGTGGATAAGGTAGTTTAAAATGTTAGATGAGACTGGTCCTACTCTCGGCCAAGGATCTCGCGGCTCACCGACAGCGTCAAGCTCTTAATTTTGTTAGGTTTAGTGTACTAGTTGATTGACAATTTGTAATTTTTGCTTGAACCGCCGGCTGTGGCATTTGCGCTCTTAAAACAATGTTTTAGTTTGTACATATTTTTACAGCCAATTTTCGTATCTATTATTTTTGTATTGCGTCCATTGTGTTGCGTGAAATAATTTTGTTGATTTTGACTTGTCAAGAACATAGACATTGACTACATGTATCGACTCGAGGGGATTAGTAATCCGGTCGAAGTCACATAATGATTTATCCATTCCTTCCTTTGCGTGTTTCCAAGACATTGATATTGACCACATTTTCCAACCGAAGGGGATTAGCAGTCCGGATGGGGTCATATAATAATTTATCTATTCTTCCCTTACAAGTTTCAGAGACATAGATATTGATCACATTTATCGATCGGAGGGGATTAGCAGTCCGGTCGAGATCACATAATAATTTATCTATTCTCGAGGAGGTAGATATTGACCACATATATCGCCCGAAGGGGATTAGCGGTCTGACCGGGGTCACATAATACTTTATATACTCCCATAGACATTGACTACGAATTACATCGGAGGTAGCGAGCTTTCCGTCGAGTCACATAATAATTTGTCTATTTATTCTAGACATTGACTACATCGGTCGACCAAAGGGGATTAGCGGTCCGGTCGGAGTCGAATAATAATTTGTCTACACAATCATAATGAACATTGACTGCATGTATCGACCGGAGGTGAACAACCATCCGGCCAGAGTCATAATACCCTTATGTTTACTACCCTTTCAATTGCATTAAGTCTAAAAATTGCTACCGCTCCCAAGTTCGGGAGGTAGCTTGCTTGTCATTAAAATTGTTGAGGCGGAGGTTGTGAAGACTTCACAGGAAGTTTTACAATCCCCTAAGCAGTGTATCTAGTCGTTGTAGTGTAGTATAGGCAAGACTCGGGGGTTGTTATCGTTCTCTAAGGGAATAGGTTGAGAAGGCTCGAACACGGTCTAACAGAATTCTAAGAGGTTGAGAGAAGATTCTTTTTTGTGTTTTTATATTTATAAGAAAGCAAGTAAATATCATGGTTTTAAGAGGTTGGTTTGTTTTAGCTAATTAAACTAAATATAATCTAAAGTACTGGTGATAACTTTATGATAAAAACATGTATTTACCTAATCATGCACTCCTCCTCAGATTGCTTCTCCTAGATATGTTGCTTTGTCACACTTGTGATGATCTGTGTAAGTATTTTCTAAATAATGAACGAATTACACGAACCCGCCGTCTATTTAATATTTCGTTAAGGCAATACACAAGTAAGGTAGTATGAAGACTATTACAAGGCCCCTAAGAGTATATTAAATGCATGTGAAATATCTTAAGAGGGATTAACCATATTAGAGGTAAGGTAGTATGAAGACTGTTACCGATGGTATCCTTTCTACACACTCGCATTTCCCTAGACGTCTATGCCAATTTAATATCTTATGGCTAGTTTTCTAGAGCCTAGCGTGCACATCCATAAACAAGAAGCAACATCAAAAGGATCTACAACATAAGTTTCATGCAATCATAAGTAAATACAAAGGAGGGTTTAGCCTAGCATGTTATAAAGAAACCAAGAGCATAAATCAATCACACAACACATAGACATATTGAATGATTAATGATAAACAATCTTACTTGATTACAACCTTCTAGACCTCGTAATTAAAAGCACGAAAAACATATACTAGCACCTCAAATAAGTGTTTGGGATTCTCTCTTTCACTCGGGTGTATAATAAATTATAACAACTCTAGGAAACGGAAAATCAACACTCATTATCTGTCATAGCATATAAATTACCATATGCTTGGTAAATGATAAAAACCTCCACCGCTAGGCGCAAGTACTAGTCATTAATTTCAAAGAGGTCTTTTTAAAGGGTTGTGGGGGTGTAGGTGTAAGATAACATTAATGGAAACGGAAACGGATGTGATATATTTGGGGATTAACTTTTGGGTGAATTTGGGGTGAAAGGGTTAGCTAATTATTTATAAGAATACACGTTGGTTGGGTTGCTAAGCCACTCGGACAAGATATACAAACTTTACAAAACTCTACATCCATCTCTTTATTTTTCTTTTCTTGACTCTATGATAAACATAAACATAAGCAAATGACAGCCCGTACATTTTTTCACTTCTTTTTTTTATATATACATTTTTTATATACATTTTTTTGTACACTTTTGCCCTGCCATTGCTTAAACATATAATACATCATGGGGGTTTATAGGTACACCCCTACACTTGAACTTTTACATACTCGATAATTACAATCTAACTAATGACCCAAATTGAGGCGGATCAACATAACATGGAGCTTATTGAGCTCTATTAGGGGTAATAAATTACTTCTTTCCCAAATCTTCATTAGATGAATACTACCATGAATCTCAATCGTCCCAAAACAGTATTTACAAGGATAAAGACTTAGCAACCGTATACTCAAATAATTAACTTGGGTTAAAACAATAATGTACTAAAAGCGAGTACATACAAGGTAGGCTAAGGCGATTTGGGTGTAACAATTGGTTCAAGGGTGACAATGCTCTTCATTAATAGTCTGGCTTAACTAGAAAATTATAAGAATCATGAAAAAGGATAGGCTCGAAGGGTTATACTAGGGGTATCCTGCACTAAAAATGAGTGCATGGCAAGGGTGTGGGATAGTTATATGATCGAGGTGACCATCATAACAATTACAGGTTTAAAACATGTGTTAATCCTAGCGCCTCTTATCTAGTAAATCCTAGTTCTCACTATGCGGTCTCAAGATGCATCACAAAAACAAGTTCTAAAATTTAATATACTACCGGTACACTCATATAATTTAATACCGATACCAATGCTCTAAAAAAGGAGACAAAGACCATACGTACACATCCGTAACAACGGAATAGACACATATGACTGTATTCGAACCTTAACTCGAAAACAAGCTAAAGTATAACTATCTTGGGTATCAATAATGGATACCCGAATTCCTTATAGATCAAAGGCAAACCTCACATTTTTAGGGTGGAATTTTGAGGGTTTTTGTGCTGGTCATACACATTCCTATCCATGAGACGCTATTAATACTAGGTTTTCGTCGGTATGTGTTATAAAAAAATTAAATTTGTTCAAAATTACCTTTTTATGCTATGTTTCAATATATTACCCTTCATTTTAAGGAACATGCAAATTGCAATTGAATTGAATACTTCTAAGGTTTATTTCCCCTACACTTAAGTTGAACGTTGTCCCCTATTGTTACTAAAAGAGCCCAATAAAAACGAATAAAAGTGGAAAAAGAAAACAGTGATAACCTAATACTCCCTTGGTTTTGCTCAATAATGGAGAAGAAACCTGCGATAACTGGTTAAATACTCCTCCAAAAGTCGTCCAATGAAACTTCCAAAGAACATTCCCAAGCTTCTACTCAGTCAAAAAAAACCTGTAAATCAAGACAAATACAACTATACCAAGTGTAAAATCCGGCGGGATATAATCATTGATTTTGCAGGATTTACAACAAAATTAGAAAATTTAAAATAACGCACATTTTATTTTCAAAAATACTTAAAACATTTAATCGTTAATTGCTGGAGACGCGACGATCCGTCGTGTTTAATCCCGACGCCGTCTCCACGCACTGTGAATATTTCCTCTCATTTTTAATGTAGAATTTCACTGCATAATTTTATTAGTTAAATCTATAGAACACACTGCATAAAACCTGGGATAATCATTACAATCATATGATTCTAAACTGACACTAAATAATCAAACCAATTTTTATTTTAAATGTTTTTAGTCTGGTTCTTTATTAAACCGATATATCCCCCTACACATCTTTTATGAAAAAATACCATTGAATAAGTAGATAAGATCAAGTAACAACAAACAAAGCATGATTACAAAATGATTCAAACATTATAATACAGAAACAATAAAGAATAAACACAAGGACACTCATGAAATGCGGGAAGTATATAATGGTTGCCTCCTAAAAAGCTCCTATTCATTATTTACGAGTCTATGTAGATAGACTCAAGTCTACATGCCTTAAGTGTCATGGAAATTGATCCAATTTTGAATGATCTCTCTTGGATAATCTCCTTTTTTAGAAAATTTTCTAGAGGTGGGATTGATGGAATTGGTTATGGTCAAATACTTCCCATCCGAATCAATTATCTTAAAATTAGCATCACCATGCCCCATCTCCATCTTTAGGTGGTTTGTCCTAATTGATCGAATTCTTGATTAAGTCTTCTGACTCCCACATGTTTCCCTTAAGGTTTAAAGGATTGATCTCAGCAACTCTTGCTATTTCCCAATCTCTGGGCAAATGAAAATCAAAAAGTCCCTTCCTAGCATAGTAAGGGTTACGAGCACAACTCATCTGAGCTAGGTCATGGTTGTATGATTCCTTATTTTCCATTCGTGGCTAAAAGTGGTGCTTCTTCTTCACCTAAAGATTGACGTTCCTTTTACTCCTAATACCGACCTAGTGTGTTCCTACACCTAAAACAATTGGCCATCCAACAATCTATAACTGTATTGTCAGTTGCAAAGAATCCCGACCCCACTAGCAAAGGGGTTTTTGAGATCTTTCATCATATCAAAGACATAAAAATACAATTTAATAATTTAGTTTCTATGTGGACTTCGGTTTTTATTACAATTCCTAATGTGTAAAAATATTTTGATTTTCGACATCCCCCCCCCCGCCAACCCTGGAAGATATGGTCAGTCTCCTTCAATAGTCTGATGTTCTCTAAGCCCTTATGAGAGTGAGTATATCCGGGATTATTTTTACACATTATCCTAAATCCGCTATGGTAGTCTGAAGGTTTTTTGAGTTTCCCTATTCTACAAAGTAGAGTGCATAGCTCAGTGCTCATTATTTTAAAAGTAGATAATCAAATCAATCTTTGTTTCCAATTCAAATCATTGTCCGAACATCAAACGTGGTTTCAATTTCATAAATCGTTGGGGAATAACGACCCGGGAATCATACTTCCCGGTTAATATACGTATTATATTATATATATTTGTGAAGATTTTCCTTTTTACCTTTGTCCTCAAGGGTAATTTGGTAATTTTCCATCATATTATATATTTTATTATTACGTATATAAGATTGCTACAATTAGTATCCCAAATTTCTTTTGCGGTTTGACACATAAAAATTCTTTCGTATTCTTTACGTGGCAAAGCATTATAAATTACCATTTAAGCTTCATTATTTTTTGCAAGTTTCTTTTTAAGATCATCATTTTGTTTATGAAAAGATACAACTTCATCCTTTTTAGTTTCGGGATTATTTTGAATAGGAGGAAAATCACCATCGGTAATAACATGCCAAAGATCTAGATCTTTTGACTTCACATAAGTTTCGAATCTATTTTTCCAATAAATAAATCCATCACTTTCAAATAGTGGTGGTCTTTGCATAGATTGCCCTTCTAAATATTTTTCCGATTCCATAAATCGATTCAAGTTTTAAAATACAATTTATTTTAAAACTCTTGTTTAGCGTAGCTCTTGATACCAATTGTGGAAAACTAGAAGGGGGTTGAATAGTTTTCCGCTTTTTAACTTAAGCTTTTAAAGTGTTTGTAAAATTTTATATTCGACTTTATGTGAATTCAACACTTGCATAATATGAACAATATACTTATCTAAACAATCAATAGAATGATATGAGAAAGTAATGACCGCAACACAAGGATTTATAGTAGTTCGGTTACGAAGCTCTTCTTCGGGCCTACTCCACTCCCCGAGCACCAAACTCGAGAGTTTTCTTCACTATGTCAACAAGCTCCCTTATGGCGAAGAAAACCGTACACAACGTTGCTTATATCAATTTCCGACACTAAGCTAGATGTCGAGTTCTAATCTTAGCTAGAACCAATCTATCACAACACAACTTCACGACTAGTTCACGACTTCACAACTTCACAACTTCACAACTACTTCACAACTTCACTACACAACTTATCTTCACACCTTGATCACGACTACACAACTTCTTCAATCTTTACAACTTCACACCTTCACAACTTCTTCTCACACACCAAATACTTATATACAACTATCATAACACTATTAAAAAGGATCACCAAGATCCAACTATACTTACAACAATCACCAAATCCTAACAACTACACAACTTTACAAGATTTACAAAAGATTTACAAGGTATGATATGGCTGCAACAAGATTGCAATGTGGATTTTGAGGTGTAATACTTCTTCACTAGATGATGGAAATTATTACTTCTCTTGGCACTTGAGGTAATTGAGGCTAGGATCACTTGGAAACAATAGCTAAAATGAATTAAATAATCAAAGGATTTTAGAGAGGATATGCTGGTGTTTTTTAAGAGATATGATATGAGTGCAGAAGGAGCGAGCGGAGTCTATGGGGCCGGCCCCCTTAAATAGGATGTCGGCCCCCTTATAATTAAGGGGGTCACCCATGTATTTAAGGGGGCCGCCCCTTTCAGACGCTCCTCTTTTTTGTCCTATCCAGGGGAGGTGTTTACTGGACCTTTTCTAGCCGTTTTAGGTTCGAAAATTTAAAATTCAAAATGTTTATTTTGAATAAAACATTTCTTTTAAATGTAAAAAATGTTTTGTGATGTTTATAAAAAGTTTACAACATTTTATAAAAGTTTCCTTTGATCATAAAATGCATCAAGCATTTGTTTATTCATACCTTGGAGTGATATAAGTTTGAAATGAATATTTACTACTAAATACTTGTTTACGTTTAATTTTACGTTGAACGTTTTTATATTTTGTGATTATCAAAACGTAAAGATGTGAAAAAAATATTATTAATGTTTTTAGGCATTATATTTTATCAACACTTTGGAACATGATGGACTAACGTCTCATTACTCTTCTTGTTACTTCTTATGATTTTAAAGAATCATGCCGTCAAGTAGACACTCATTTTTACTTATTGTAACATTGTTTTGATATTGTGTTTTGTGCCGGCCATACTTAAGTAGGATGATTTATAATCATCTTATTGAAATGAATTAGAACGCTTCTTCATTTGGATAAGGAAATTATAAACCGCCGAACCATAAGTTCATAATTCATCACTTACATGGATTGGGACGCCGTTTTATGTAAGTGACGAATTGTGAATGAGTGAGCTTATGTGCATCCGACATAGCGTGCGTTCGTCCGTACGAATCATTCTCTAGGCTATGAACTCCTTTCGACTCGTAATTTGTTATAGGGATTTTTCCGAATGTGTATTGAGCGCCGCAAACTTGATAAGCTAATCGTAATGAACCATTCACCGCTTCCAAGAATTGACGACTTGTCAAATTATTCGTTTCCAATGGCTTTTTCTTCGAGTCGTGTATTTTATCCTTCCTTTTAAGGATTCTCGCGACATTCAATCCGTTCGCTCATGTTCATTGCATATATTTGATGCTTTGACTATTGTTCAATTAATTTTCGTTGAAACTCATGTCAAGGACCAGAATTCACATGAAGCGTGAGAATCAATTCAAGAATAAGCACCCGCATCTGTTCGCCTTCACCTCGTCTGCAGCCGCCAGTTGAACTCTGGGGACCAGAGTTCTCTTAGGGGGATCGACAGTGAGAATTCGTATTTTCAGGTAAATAAATTTATTATAATTTATTCTTATTTTTACTGTAAAGTAAAAAATTTATTTTTACTGTAAAGTAAAATAATTATTTTTACTGTAAAGTAAAAAATTTATTTTTACTTTTACCCGATTCGGCAATTTCACGTTCCTAGTCAAATTCGAATCACACTTTGGATATTTATCCATTTTAACGTTTGAGAAATCAATAATTCCATATTTTAGCTTCGATAGCTTAATTATTTTCATTTTGGTACTTTTTGACTTTTATCCGTGTTTGGCCGAAACCGCGTCAAAAATCATGTTTTTATAATTAATAACGAGTTAATTAGATGATTGGGCCTAAGAACCATGTAATATAAATTCAACAAAACAAAAAATACCCAACCTAGCCCAAGCCCACATAAGGGGGTCGGTTCTAAGCTAAAACAAACGCCCCTTTTATAATATTTTTTAATATTGGAAGTTTACTAGTATAAAGTCTCCATATAAATAGCCCCATTATTACTCAAACACTCCTTTTTAAACAGATAGATAAAAAAATTCGGTTGTTCCTCTCCCTTGTTCACTGTGTTCATCACAGCCATCACCAAAACCCCAAAAATCTTCAATCTTGATTCTTAAATCACTTCCAATCAATCCAAAATCACTCCTAAACTAAACCCCAATCATCCTTTTTAATTAAAAACCATCATGCATCAAGATTTAAGTTGTTCTTGAATTTCATAAAACTTTTAATTTTAAGGTTTAAATCAAATTAAATGCAAGAAGATCATCAAGGGTATAAAGTTAAGTGTTTTTGAACAATTTTTGTGAATCAAATCAAGTTTTCGAGTCTCTCTTTTGCTCTTGAGATGTTCGGCCAAGACATCAAAACCACAAGGGTTCGTGGTTTTGATCATCTAATTATTTCCTTGTTGTTTTGTAAGTCTTTTTTTCTAGTTTTGATTTGGTTTAATTTTATATATACTTGCATGTGTTAGATTTTATGTTTAAGAATCCATAGGTTAATTGCATGTTAAAATTTTGATATTGTTGGTGATCGGATTGGCTAGGTAGAGGAGATAGGTTAGTATTAAGGGTTTGTGAAGCTTGGATTGGTGTTGAAGGGGGTTGAGAGATACCCAATATTAGGGCAGAAAGTTTGATGGTATAATTAGGCGAAACGAGTTTGTTAAATTTGAGATTTTGTTGTCTAATATGAGATTTAAGAGATTAGTGTGATGGTGGTCGTTATAATGAACTTGTGGTAAAAATTTGAGCTTCCAACTCTTAAAAACGAAAAAGATATGACGATTTGAAGTTGGGAAATTGTTTCGGCAAAATTCTGCACACGTTGTTTTTGTGCAGAATTTTAGTCCATTTTGTGAGTAGTGTAACTTGGTCATGCCAATAGCTTTACTAGATTTGGAAGACCCTATGATTAAGTGCTTTGAGTCTACTTTCCAACAAACTAGGCCTCAACGATTTTTAATGTTTAAAAGTGGGTCAAATGGGGTTTACAAGATTAAGTGTCAAAACTGTGTTTGCTGTCCAGAAATTCGATTGTAAAGATGCTGTGTGCAGACGGGTCACAACTTATTAATTTTCGACCAAATTTAAACTGGAGGTTGTCCATAATATGTGTGACATACTGATTTTTTTTTAGATTTTTATAAATTTTTTTGAGGGGTCTGCTGTAGCCAAACTTTTGCAAAGTCCAGCAGACCCTGTTTTAGAACAAGTGTCATTGATGTGTCTTTCATAATAAGATTACTTAGGCTATGGTTTATGGGTGAACTATGGTAGTTAAATAACATATAAGGGTAACTTAATATGGAGGGAGATCGACTAGTTCGACCATTTAGCGTTACTTAAAGTGAGCCGATCATCTAGCTAAAACGTTACAATTTTCAGAAAAAGTGTAAACTAATAGAAATAAAAAGTGGAGTTGTCATGGATTCCTAAGTATCACTTTTTATGCATGTTCTATATATATGCACATGTTATATTTCGATGAGTTGCATATTTTATATAGCTCGAGTATCAATCGCATATTATATTTATTAATAGGTCGCGGTTGATTGTCAGCGTTCGTTTCTATCTTGTTTGGATTTCTTGATCACTTCTTCTATTCTCGGTGAGTTCATAGCCCCACCTTTTCTTTTTAATGGTTTTCATAAACTGTTTTCGGGGTGAGAATACATGCTCGTTTTACTAAGTAAACTTATTGATTTCTACTACTTAAGCGTTACGTGACTATCTTTACAAAAGCTTTTACTTGCTTATTACATGACTTCCAAAACATGTGTGATACATGGCTGTTTTCTTATGAACTGATTAAAGCTTGATTTGTTTACTACATGATTTGAGATCATTAAATTCCTATATATGAAAACCGTAAGTTTTGAATACACTATTTGTTTTACTTTGGACACAAGTGCTTTCAAATTGTATGCTATCCAGATATTTGCCTGAATATTATTGCCTAAGTTACCACACTGCCATCTAAGTCCCCTTTCTATCATGAACCGTTAATTGCTATTGTAGTAAGCGTGAATGTTGTGGATAGATCTATCGGGACTGACAATCCCCGTCTGGGCTGTGGTTTCTAGATAACCATTGACGCATTTAACATTTGAGGTATTCTTTGGGGTGTTTGGCAGAACACCCTACATTTTTTTAGGGCAGACATTTTGCATTGATTGCATTACCAGTTAAGGTTTGGGGGTCATGAGCTTAGTGCAATAATATATATTACTTTTTGGACTTGGTGAATTTGTTTCTCTTGTCTACACTACTTGAACCTTGTGGTCCACTACGGAGCATTACTTGATCTATTGAATCACTACTTGGATTTCAGAAATAATACTTTGAAAATATTGTAACGCTTCTTTTCTTACTGAAATATTTCTTGAATTATTTCAATACTGCTTTTACTTAAACCTATGAATTCACCAACATTATTGTTGACGTTTTTGCATGTATTTTCTCAGGTTATTATATTGCTAGCTGAGCATTGGGAGCATTCGAGTCGCGCGGATACAAATATATTTTTGAAGGCTTTACAATTTGAGTACCATTAAATAAACGTTTTGACAATGTTTTCTAATACATTACAAGTGGGACCTGTTGTAACTCTGATATTTTATAAAAATTATTGAATGGTTGACTTTTCAAAACGTCTCACTTAGAGTCGTTTTCTGTAACTTGTACTTTATGCTATGAAGTAGCACCCCAAGTGGTATTCCGCTGCGTTGTTGTGATTTTGGGGGTGTTACATTGGTGTCTAGTAAACTTGCAACAATGACAAAAACTTGAGTGAAATTAAACTTAAGCATGAGAAGGAGGATGAATTTGTGGTGGTGGTGGTAAAGGTGGTGCATGAATGTAGGCATTGGATGGATTATTGTGTGAATCAAGAATGGTAGAAATGTTGTGGAGTTGGTTAATCGTTTGATCTCTTAAGGGATTGTAAGATTTCACCCTCCTACGTCTATCTTATGACGTCATACTATTTTTCCTATATCGTCGGTTAAATATAGACCACTATCCTGACTATCAGCGTACTCTCCATTACTTTCTTATTTTCTCCCTCAAACGTCAATACTAGTATTATATAAAGATACTTGTACATATATGAGCTACTTTCTTCTCAAATTCTTACGCTTATCTTCGAGATCACCGCCATCTATATATATATATATATATATATATGTGTGTGTGTGTGTGTGTGTGTGTGTGTGTGTGTGTGTAAGAGTAATTCATATAAGTGTTAACTATTTACAGTTACTTTCATCTATTTTTTTAAACTTTCGAGTAAAATTAGTGTGAAGTCAAATAAATTTTTAGCTTGAGGTCTGTGACCATATTACCTTGTTGGGTTAGTCAACATACAAGGTGTATGTGGGGCTTGGGATGGAGCCGTAACTCCTCCAGATGAGTTAGTTACGCCCAAATTAGTGAAACTAGTCAAAATGGGTCATTGAATCTAGTTATTGATTATTAGTTTGGATATAACGGAATAATTTTTGCTAAATCCTACCAACTGTTATTACCATGAAATGATAGCTTAATATCTCAGGTCGCTTAGTGGCCGAGTTGGATAGGAACGCCAATTCTTCGGATGGTCGAAGATACGACCAAAACTGAGGAAAATCAAAACTTAGTGTTGTATCAGAATTGGAATGCAGATAGTTAGGCTTATAACTAAAATTTTATTTGAATTGCGATAGGCTACTGGGTTTTTACTGTGTGAAAGGGTATCAACATATTAGGACATGTGGTCTTGGAAAGAGCCTAAATCATTCCGGATGACTAGTTGACGACCAAAAATAGGCGAAACTAACTAGAAAATGTAACCACCCAAATTTCAAATGAATTAATGTCCAGAAGTTTTTATATAAGTACCTTCATTTTTTCAAGCAAACCTTGTAAAATAAGGATAAACTTAAACATGGGCTTCGTTGGGTCAAACCGGAGTTATCAATATACTTATGCTAAATTGGTAGAGTAAAAAATGTTTTAAAACACACAGATTTGACACATAAGGTAAAATATAATTCTACTAGATCTGAACTTGTTTGGAAATTAAATCATCTAAAATCGTATAGTAAACTAAAGGTCTAATGACTTGTTTTGAGACGAAAACACTCATGTTTATACCGATTATTAACGGATTTGAGATAAAGGTCCATTAAGTCGAGCGAGGCTAAATCGTTTATGTTGATATTAATTAACTACATATGTGTATAACACTATGGTCACGTTTTAGATAAGTCATTATTACTTTCCACAATGAGTTTTATGATTCAGTGCGGTGATCTCCGAATGCCTTTACCTACTTTATTTTCCGTTTGAAGATTTTTACATTCGGTGTACTTTGTCAAATCCATTAGTTATCGTGTCGTTTGACTCCGAGTTCGAATACTCTTCTTATGCTTTTGAATCGCGTATGTTGTTTTTGTAATCCATCATTCTGAAATCTTCACGTACGACTTTATCATATCACCTAGGATCATGCAGTCTTTTTGCACTTGACTTTGGAACGCGATTGACTAACGTCTTATTATTCTTCTCGTTACTTGTTATGATTTTGAAGAATCATGCCGTCAAGAAGACACTCCTTTTTACTTAATGTAGCTTTTGGTCTTGTTTTGATATTGTGTTTTGTGTCGGCCATACTTAAGTAGGATGATTTATAATCATCTTATTGAAATGAAGGGTTTAAGGACGCTTCTTCATTTGAATAAGGAAATTATAAACCGCGAAACCATAAGTTCATAATTCTTTACTTACATGGATTGGGACGCCTCTTTATGTAAGAGACCGTATGTGAAGTGAGATGGCTTATGTGTATCCGACATAGCTTGCTTGTCCGTTGACGAATTACATTCATTGTTTTTACTCCTCTAATCGCTATCATAATACTTTTATACAAATGACTATTGAACTTCTTTAGCCTCCGTAGTTTTGCTATATGGATTTTCCGAATGTGTAACAACCGTCGCAAACCCTATGAAGATAAGTCGAATAGAGCACTCGGAAAGACGACACTTCCCCTATAAGAGGTGGAAACTAGTAAAATCTCTTATTTTACGGACAAAATAAATCTCGACCCATTCCTATATTTTGTCTTGAATAAGAATTTTGTGATTTAACGTGTACCGATTTGTAAAAATCTGTCATTTTTGTTAATTGGCCGTTTCGTGCATCCAGAAATTATCCTTAATCGTTTAAGAGATCAAAATTTCATTTTTTTCTCCGAAGTTCAATTATTTTGTTATTTTAGTATTTAATGATTTTTTTTCTCGCTTTTTGCCAAACACACCGTGTAAAAAAAAGTATATTAAACACTTTTTAAAATATCTTAACAATAGGTGTTTTTAAATCAATATTGTAAGTTAAAAATGTTTAGAAAAACTCAAACAGTAAAAATATAAAATTAAACACTAACATATAAACCAAACACCCCTTTCATTGTTTTAAGGCTACCATCAAAACTATAAACAAACACCACCCTTATTATATTTTACTCCTACTAAATCCTGAACCAGAACATACCCTCAAATTGTATTTCCTACAACAACACCAAAAACCAAACACTCCTTAATATTTTTTTATTTTATATAACCTAAGCCCAAGTCTTCCCTTTTTATAAAAAAAACTTAAGTAATAAAAGAATGCATCCATGCCCACTCTTTTTCCCCACTTCCTTCTTGTTGGTCGAAATGCGTTACAAACCCAAAACACACTCAACGTTCCTTTGTTTCTTATTTATTACTTCGATACAACAAGATTAGATTCCAGTATATATATGATACACCTCCTTTTTTAAAAAAACACATAGAGATACAAAAAAATCTGGTTCCCTTCCTTCCCTTGGTTACTGTTCGACGACCCCAACACCAAACTCCTATAATCATCACCAAAAATTCAATTAATCACTTCCAATCTACTCAAAAATCATTCCTACATAAAACCCCATCAATCCTTTCCACTAAAATCCACCATGCATCAAGATTTATGATTTCTTGATTTTCAATAGATTTTTGATTCTTGGGTTTTTGATTAAATTAAGTGCAACAAGATTATCAATGGATTAAATATAAGTGTATTTAAGCAAAGTTTGGTGAAGTGAAAGTGATTTGGGGTTTTGGGTTCTTGGTCCTTCCTATCCTCACGGACAGCAAACACACCTTATTAAGGTTTGTGTTTGCGAGAGTTTATCTTTCTTCTATTACATATTTAAGCCTTTTTTATTCCTTCTTGATTGTATTTTACTTATGTAATATGATTCTCTTCAAACACGGTAAACGAAAATATCTAGTATAAAAGGATTAGTCAATAATAGTATAGTAAAAGTATCTGTAGAGATTCTAAAGATTACTTTATCCAAAGTAAAATTCCAAACCTTCCCCAGATTCGTATCTCGACGGAGGAGCGAATATGATAAGTACGGTGTAAGTCGTGATCAGCTGCGGCTGTTTGAATGGTTTAAAAGATTTTTGATTTGGTTTTATAAATCCTACTAAATGTAAGTAAATGCATGAAAACAAGTAAGCAAGTAGCGACAATTAAACACGTAAGCATAAAAACGTAAACGAGAATTAAAAATGCGACATTTAAGCAACTAAAGCAAATTAAACCTAAGTTACACAATCACTTCAAATCTAATTTTACTCTAATCTCATAATAGACAATACAATAAAATTTATTCAGAAAAAGAATTATATTTTTTTGACTTTTATATTTTTATTATGAATTAAAAACGAATTTAATCTAATTAAATCATAAAAAATTCTAAACTAATTATTAAAAATTCAGAAAAATTACAGAAATTTCTTCATATTAAAACTAACAAACTGCTTCAAAAAGATTTTACAATAAGCTCACAGGATAAGCTGTAAAACAGCTTATAAGTTCTTAAAGCAAAATGGAGATATTGATTTGTCTCCAAATACATATACGTAAAATATAGTATAAGGATATTATCAATAATAGTATAGTAATAAGTATCCGCGAGGATTCTAGAAGATTACTTTTATCCAAAGTAAAATTCCAGAACCTTCCCGAGTCGTATCCCGACGAGGTGCTAATTGATAATCGGTTAAGTTCGTGATCGCGCGTTTCGAATAGTTTAAAAGATTTTTGATTTGGCTTTCTAAATCCTACTAAATGTAAGTAAATGCACGAAAACAAGTAAGCAAGTAACGATAATTATACACGTAAGCATAAAAACGTAAACGGGAATTAAAAAAGTGACATTTAAGCAACTAAAGCAAATTTAAACCTTACAACTTCAAATCTAATTTTTATAAATCCTAAATGACAAAATAAAATTTTCAGAAAAAGAATTATATATTTTTTTATTTAATATGAAATAAAAACAGATTTAATCTAAATAATGCATAAAAAATAGTAAACCTAAATATAAAAATCTGAAAAATTCAAGAAAAGTAGTTTGAACAAGTCTAAACCTAAGAAAAATAAAATGGCAAAATAAACTGAATCAGATAAGCAGAAAATAAGCTACTTAAGGCTGAAAAGCAAAATAAGAAACAAAGGCTAAAAGAATGAAGGGATGGGTGTATGACAGAAAAGACCCAAGGGCACGTTTGGTTAAGGTGTGTGTGTTAAATATGTTAAGTGTATGAAAGGGGAGGTCATGGGTTCGACCCCCATGGCTTCCTTTTTGAAAAATTATTTTATTTTTTAAAACTTTTTGCAAAAACTTAAAGAACTAAAGAAAATAAGCAGATTTTGTAAAATGACTTATATGTGAAACTTAATTTTAAGCTCAGAATAAGCATATCAAAATGACAGTTTAGCTTAGAAAACTTGAGGTGAAAAACTAAAACTGCTAGGACTTTTAGGATACAAATAAGTACTAATAAGCTAACAACAAGCAAATAAGCTAAAACATACCTAGTCCTAAACCTAATAAGCATAACAGATTAAAAATAAGCACATGAAATAAGCTGGGAAAAACAGTAAAGTCTTAAAGATAAAGGACACTTAAACAGATTTAAGAGGACTAAAGGCATTACTCTTAAAACTAGATTAACAGCCAAATAAGCACAAAACCTAAGTTGATAAGCTAAAAAAGATAAGGCTCTATAACTTAATAACAAAAATAAGCAAGAGTTAAGCAAAGAGAAAAAAAATAAGCGAGGAAAAAGAAGATGAACATGATAGAAATCTTACTTATTTTTGGCTTTTTAGAGGCAAAAAACTACTTTCAAACTTAATTTTCAAAGATCCAGACTAATCCAAACTTCCTTAATCCTTAAAGTAGATTAAGATAATATCCTAATAAACTCAAAACATCAAACTTAAACAAATTTAGCAAGAATTCTACCCCTAAAATGGACCCTTCAAAATCTGACTTTTAAGAACAAAATACTAAACTCATTTTAAGCTTAAGACTCTAAAAGGCTAATAAGGGACTTAAAACAGATTTGGAATGAATCAAATGAGACAAGACTATGACAATAAAACCATACCAAATGCATTCTTTTGCTTTTTTAAAAACAAGCACTTTGATAAGCTTATGACACAGCAGACACTGACCTATGATAAAACAACCTTCAAACTTGACAAAACCTAATCTAAACTTATTAAAACTAGACTATAGACAGATTAAGAGCTTATTAAATCTGAAATAAGAATCTAAAACAGCCTACACACTCATTTTGCTATACTAAAAGCTTGACCCAAACACCCCTCTAAAATCTAAAAAGTAGTTAAAGCTAAAACAAAACTTATATATACTTAATAAGCAAAAACAGATTTCAAACTAAGCATATTAAAGGAGAATAAGCACAAATTTCTAAAAAATAAGCAATAAAAATAAGCTATATCAAATAAGCAGTTTAGAAATAAGCAAAACAGATTTAAAAGCAATAAAAAGAAATTAAAGTGGTAAAACACCATTAGCTTATTGATAATAAGCTAAAATTAAACCCATGAG
The DNA here is from genome assembly GCA_026074375.1 of Tanacetum coccineum. Taxonomy (NCBI): domain Eukaryota; kingdom Viridiplantae; phylum Streptophyta; class Magnoliopsida; order Asterales; family Asteraceae; genus Tanacetum; species Tanacetum coccineum. The sequence continues at coordinate 9,374 of BQNB010011861.1, read as the reverse complement.
TTCATCTATTGCTAACTCATCATCCATTTAAGCTTAATACCACATTTCTTAACCCAAATGCAATGTACTTAATCAATAGGCTCAAATAAGCTTTTGAAGGCTTATTTAAGCTTATTGAGAGCTACTAGAATAAAAAACGATTTAAGACATTTTTAAAGAAAATTTGCATTAAGGAAAAACTTGAATTTAAAGCACAAAAGGTTTAAGCTGGAACAATGACTTTTATTAATGAAATTTGATTACAATAAGCTAAAACTTGAATACAATAAGCAATAAATAAGCTGAAAAACTATCCTATACTAAACTAAACTACTCCTACTCTAGATTATCCTACTCCTAAATGCCTTCAGCTGTGTGAGCTTATTTTCTCTTTATAGTGATGTGAGGAAGGTTCTAGCCTTTCAAGAGCGTCTTGAGCTTTTAATCCTAGCCTTCCATATCAAACTACAACTCAATAATTGATCTTAGCCCTTGATTTGATGAAACGTCACTTCCACCAATCATTTGCTTGGGGATCGCCAACATGGCATTAATGTGTCAGGGTCATGCTTTAAGCGTGTTCTTCTAACGGTGTTATTTATTTTGACGGTTTTAGGAATTTTAGGATTTACGGGCTTGTCTTGGATTTTTCCTTGATAAATGCACACCTTTGGCCTCGGCTTTTCACGCTCTTTCATTCTCGTGTCTGGTTTTCGTCCTTTTTGGGCTTGTTTTTGACATGAATAACACAAAACACACAATATACAATACATTTTGGTCATTTTTGGTCTTTTTAGCTTGTTTAATAAGGTAAAAGGTATGTGTAAAATAGCACATACCAAATTCCCCCATACTAAGGTATTGCCGTGTCCTCACGCAATATTATAAATAACACTTTAGAAAACTAAGAATCTTAATCCCCCTTGATTAATTACCTCGAAAAGTAGCTAAGTATTTATCTTAAGGGATTAAAGAAACATTAGTTCTGAAAAGCCCCGTTTTTCCATTTTCAATATTTTTCCATTTTTTTTTGCTTTTTCATAACTTTCCATACTTCAACACTTCATAACATTGTGCTTTCATTATTCTTTGATAATACTTAGGATCATGGAACAAGCAAAATAAATTCATCGTCCCCAACTTTCACTTCTCCATACTAAGCTTAAAAACAAGATCATTGTCAAATACAAGTCATGATACTAACACTACTCATAAATACTAATTGTGTATTACTTTTCCTCCCTTATTCTTAATTTTGTATCTCAAGATTTTATTTTTTTCATATACCTGAAGGCTGTTTAAGACTTATTTTGATATTTATTAGATCCGAAAATAAAGCGGGACGGTTAAAGATAAAAATTAGCTTCAACCCCTATCCTTGAAAACCGATGAGGTCCACATCGAGGTGACCAAAATTTGGCTTTTATTAGGCTACTTATTTATTTAACTTAATTTACGTCATATACCCTAAGGCTCTTTAAGACATAAATCAAGTGAGATTTAATTTGCACCATATACCCTAAGGCTCTTTAAGGTACAAACAAATCATTTATTAAACATGATTCAATCATTCACGCCATATACCCTAAGGCTCTTTAAGGCATGAACAATTTAATCACTTATGTCATATACCCATAGGCTCTTTAAGGCATAAGTAATTTTATGATTTAGCTCTACTTACACCATATACCCTAAGGCTCTTTAAGGTGTAAGTAAAGCAATTATTCATATGATATATATAGTATGCCAAATTCTGAATCCCGATGTGTACCTATTTTATTGGCATCGTCTTCCAAGTTAGTGGAAAGTTACTAAAAATTAAGTTGAACCGGACAACCTTATTTATTAAACATTATTAATATACAAGTGAAACAAGCTAATGGGAGAAAAAGCCACAATTAATACTTATGAGCTTGAAAGAAAACCAACTATTCTACGTTTAATATCATGACTTATAATCGACTCTATCATTTCTCGTTCTTCGCAATTTAAAATCTCTAAGAAAGAGACTTGCGAATGCTTAGCCTAGCGAATTAAGATCGGCACTTTAACAAGTCACATAGACTGGCAACAATCTTAATTCTAATAAATCGAGTTCGGCATAATGGATAAGCCTACATAAGACTAGCAACAAACTCGATTTAAATATGTTAAGGAAAAAGCTAAGGTATAAAACCGGTCGGATCAAAATTTATTTCTTGTTCTCACCTTTATTTGTGTCACAACACTTATTTCATCACTTTATTCCAACATTAATCACTTTTTTTCACTTTATTATGCATAATTTTTTTTAAATTTTGTTATTTTCACATAAATCACATATTTTTTGTGGAAAAACGAGTTACATGAGAACAACGGTTGCAGGTATAATCAAATCGATAGATTCCCCCCTCCTCATACTAAAACTACACATTGTCCTCAATGTGAGATTGATACCCCCATACTAATTTCAATGCATAATCTTGATATAAAGGGGTCTCTACGCAAATCTAAAGCCGTTTATTAAGTATGCTAATAGATAAACGTTAGTCGATAAGATTAGGATATCGGATTCCTAATATAAGCATGCTAAGGATTTGAAGAGCGAGTGAACGATGGACAAAACACCGAGCACGAGAGTCTTTAAAATCCGGGCAATCCTGGACATAAAATTACAAAACACGAAACACGAGAAAGAAAGAGGCGAGCCTCCTCACAACACACTTATTAATAAATATTAATATACTAATACTAAGGATAAGCATGGGTTGCCACCCATGAAGCGCTTGTTTTTGTGCGAGTCTCTAGCTTGACTCTCCCGATATCATCGTGATATTAGGGATGAAACAAGTGGAAGAACATACTTCCATTGGACATTCATATGCCACTGGCTCTAGAGAAGAAAAATGAAAAACAGAGATGTCGGGGTCAAAAATGATATCCTCACTCCCGGAGGAGAGAGGAAGAAAAGAATCCATCGGATAGGTGAAATAAGGAAGAAAAATTCGGATAACATATGTGAAGGAAAGATAATGGCGATCCTCAAAGGGTAATTTCACATATGTTGGAGAAAAAATTATCTCCCAAATCCCGGGATCGAAAACTTTGACCATACTTATCAAATTGTTAGGTTCATCCTTTAAGCATTTTTGTTCATGATCGAAAAACACCTCGGGGGAGAAATTAGGGATAGTATTGTTTATAAGCAAACTCTCAAGATAGATAATATCTCCCTCCGAGTCATGATAACCGTCCTCCAAATCCGTAGAAACGTCGATATCAAGAAAAGCATCGATCTCATCAATAGTTTCCATAACAACTCTGGACAATTCACCCTGATCGGACTCAATCTCAAAATGAAACGAGTCATACTCGGGAAGAGATTTTTAGCATGAGTAGTGGTACTGCCACTCCTCGTCTCTTCCGTTTGATTGCTAAAAGTCTCGAATTCGAGTAAAGAATTATCAGAATGAGAGAGAAAAGATGGAGTGGGGTTGTCATTTAACGATTCGATCTTAGCAATAAGAAGATAGATATTTAATAATTTGACACGAAGAATATCATTCTCTACCTCTTCTATGCTGACGAGCTCAGAATCGGGAGGTGATGCCTCAACATAATCGATGTCCTCAAAAGAATCGTCATCACTCGAAGTATCATTATAAAACATTTGGTCATCGAGACGAATATCTTCTTTTGGATTAAAATCAGCTTCATGAATTCCCGGTGGAATTGGATTGATAGGAGTGAGTTCATCGGCGAACTTCTCGAGAAGAGAGTCGATCTTAGGAGAATAAACAATCGGAATGTCACGATTAAGCAAAGATTCCATAAGATCAGACTCGGCATCAAAGTGTTTTTTATCACAAGAAGGCACATCACACATATTATCAAAAATACCCTCGGACTCTCTTGGGATTGGGACAAGGTTCTCAACACTAGACTTTATTAATTTGTCCGATTCCGTTTCCGGAATAGTGCTAAGATGCTCGTCCCCCATACTTAGAGAGTTATCGGGTTCCTCGATTGGTAAGACAGGTGCGATTGCTTTAGACGAATTCTCTAAATATTCCCTATATTGAATAGTGTACTCCTCATCATCATCGTTAATCATAGGAAAATTCCAATATGGAGTAAAACTTTGAGCTGCCTGCTCCTCCTGCTCTTTCTGAACTGCCAGATTAGCCGCTTGCTCACGTTCAATACGTTTTTCTTCACGTTGTTTCAAAATTTCATTAATAGTTTGCGAATCATTAGAAAGTTGAAGTAGCAATTCTGGCAAACTCCATGTTTTAATTTGCTTTTCGTCCTAAACTTGAATTAATTTAAGAATTCTTTCCTTAGCCAACAATACTCTTATACTCTATCTTCATGAGGAAAAATATTTATATTCAAAAGGATTCAACTAGCTTTAATTAGCCTTGCCATATCTAGCAACATATTCTTATTCGATCTTCGATGAAGTTGTTGAGTGACAGAAAATTACGGGGGTTGATATTGGTCAAAACCATAATAAATCAGATTATAACAAAAATTAAGATCATAATTTTGGTTCATTGGTTGACATTGAAAAGTCGCATGAGGACCCCCATAGTTAGCATAATAAGGCTCATAGAAGATTAATTGATCACATTGAAATGTGTCATAAAGGCCTCCACAACGGGTACAACAAAGATACTATGGAGAAAAACTTGGTGAATTTTGTGGATAATAATTTTCACTATAGTTTTGTGAAAATTTTATTTTGTCATTTAGGATTTATATAAATTAGATTTGAAGTTGTAGGGTTTAAATTTGCTTTAGTTGCTTAAATGTTGCGTTTTTAATTCCCGTTTACGTTTTTATGCTTACGCATTTAATAGTCGTTACTTGCTTACTTGTTTTCGTGCATTTACTTACATTTAGTAGGATTTAGAAAGCCAAATCAAAAATATTTTAAACCATTCGAAACGCGCGATCACGAACTTAACCGATTATCAATTCGCACCTCGTCGGGATACGACTCGGGAAGGTTTTGGAATTTTACTTTGGATAAAAGTAATCTTCTAGAATCCTTGCGGATACTTATTACTATACTATTATTGATAATATCCTTATACTATATTTTACGTATATGTATTTGGAGACAAATCAATATCTCCATAACTTTTTGTAACTTTTTTAGAACATATTATTATTGGTTTTTTATAGTAAAACACAATTGGAAGCTTGGCTAAGTTGTTAAGGTCGTTGCATGTTAACCATAGGTCATGAGTTCAAACATTGCTATGTACTTTATTTTTAACATAATTTTGAAATTTATTGAATATTGGGTGCCACGTCATCGTTAAGGTGGCATTCCATACATTTCTCACATATATATACTATAGTTACTTCTTATCCTTCTTATTTTAAGAAAACTTCTTATTTGATCCTAACTATATATATATATATATATATATATATACTAGTTACGTAACCCGCCCGACGGGCGGGTTCGCTTCCAATTATACTTGGTTTTATTGTAACTTTAAATGTGTAGCTGCTGGATTTTTACGACGATGTGATGGAAATTTTTAAAGCGTTAGGTTTTACGTAACCCGCTCAACGGGTAGGTTTGCTCATAATAATATAGATAAGACTAAGTAGAATTCTTTGTAAACAATGTTTGTCGTTGGTTTTGAATGATTTACAAAATATTTTTCCATTCCTAATGCGAGACACAGAGAAAACATAAATTCTTATAGTCGTATTTATTTTCAGGAACAAAATTACATGAAAATACACAATTACAATAGTTGGGAAGTCGGTATATATCTTCTACGGTTGAACGGTCATTATCAAGGTTTCATTGGGTGAGGACTGATGAGGGCACGTCTATAAGAAGAAACAATTTATAAATTGGCTGAAGCAAGTTTCTAAATAGCATGTCAAATTGTCAAGTTCAAACTTGCTCACCAAAAATGGAACGTGGATAAATAAACAAATAAAAACATACAAAGTCATCCTAATGTTGATGAATAATATTAGGTTCGGTGAAAAGTAGTTGTTGCATGACATTGCTCAGTTTATTCCTGTCATACTAAGTCACTAAACCATGATGTTCCCTAAAGCATTGTCTGAGAAACAGGATACTTGCATCAAATTTTTCAACCCGTTGAACCGATGCTTCAGCCCGCCAGCTGTATGTATCAGCCTTACGTGGATATTCATCAGCCCACTAGTCTAATGCATTGGCCAGGCTTCGTAATGCATGAACCCGTCCCATCGTATCAGTCTATTGTTCTAGTTACTTGGACCGTTTTCCGCATGAGCCTTTATTGTCAGCAATTAACATTTTCTTAACTTGCACAAGTATATTACTTGATTACCGAGCTTCCTTATATATCTATCTACCTATGTTTGTTAATTATCAAATATGCAACTACCCAATATCACAAACTATAATTAGTTAACCTTATAAATAGTAAGCTTTGGGGCGTAAAAGTACATCAGAAATTTGTACAAATAAGAAACAGAAGATATATATATATATATATATAAAGAACAATCAAAATTACCGAGTAATACAATATACATATCAAAATTACCGTATATGCATTTATCCTTCCACTATAATGAATTTTAAGTTGTATGTGAATAATTCTAGAAATGTAATTTCGCCGAAGGCGATAAGGGTTAAGAAATGAAAGATTTACGATTTAGCAGTAGCCTTACTGATTTTTTGTGTCCTGTACATGTTTGATTGTATCCTCATTTTAGAAAGAACTTCTAAATTTCTGTGTCAATCATTTCTTTAACTAAGCTAGCTTCAAAAAGGCCTTCCTCGTCTACCAGGCTCTTTAACTAGCGTGTTGCGCTGAATCCAATATGTTTTCTTTTTGTGGCAACGAATAATACTCCAAAAGGAGGCTTTAGGCACTAAAAAGAAACATAACCAACATAATTATGAAAGGGAACAAATATAGAGTGCGTAGTGAACAAGTAGAAAGTGATAGAAGAACACGATTGACCTTTTTAAGTAGTGCATACAGCTTTTTTAACGAAGTTGCTAAAGTTGGAATATCAATCATCAATATGATTTCGTATCCTCCTCCAACGTCTACCTCATTAGCCCTCTCCCACACCTTACTTCCTGAAAGCCTCCTTTATCACCACCTCAAGGAAGAATCTTGCCACGTGGCACTACCATCATGGCTGCTATATGTATCCATAAAATCTTCCTCTGAAAAGCTAAGAGTCGTTGCTGAAGCAACTACTGGTATATCGTTCTTCATGACAGATAAAACTCCTGGAAGCTCTTCCCATTCTCCAGCATAGAAGTCAACCGTAGGAGAAATCATTTGCCTTGATGGTGTAAGCGGACTTTCAGGCTCTGCCTATCCCGAGCCTGCTCAAGATTTGCCAGGACGTTTGGGATAGTTGTGTATCTTATATTCTCCGCATTTATATCTTGAAAGTGCACTATCAAAGCTCCATGCAAATGTGTTATGAACGAAGTTTGAAGTTAGAACTCTTTGGTTGAGGTATAATGTAATGATTTTGAGAGTGGGTCATGTACCTTTAGACAAGCAAATATCCCCGTGATTCCATAACCGCAACCAAGCTGTAAAGACATAAACGCAAAAGATGTTTAATCACTTCAAGGCAAAGTTTTCTTTGAATTAAATACCTTGAAGCAGGGCTAGTAGATGACTTAGAACGGGGCCGTGAAGAAATAGATCTGGATCGAGACCTACGATTGTATTTGTCCCTGGGAGAGTAACTGCATGAAATATTTTGTTATTATACACATCAAGAATCACTGCAGGCCTAGTAAACTACAAAAAGAAAGCACAAACCTTATGCTCTTACTATCATAGCTAATGCTGCACCTAGGACTTCTACTTCCAGAATACGCTGGAAAACGTATATTTATTTATGTAATGTAGAATAATTGTTTAAAACTGACCGCATATATTATATCATCATAGTTTATAACTTTTTATCAGGTTTAACATTCAGCCTATTCCATTTTATTCGGAATTAAATGTGTTGATGTATAGATTACTAAAAACGTCCATTATTTAGCAGGTTTCAAATTTAGACTATTGAGCTGATAAATAGCACACACGAATGGAGCTTTAAGAACCAGTATGTTTTTAGTACTCTAAAACTTAATATTTATACAAAAGTACCATAGAAATTATCGGCATGTGAAGAAACACAATTAACCAATCCTCTTTCCTGGTTTTAATTCTGAAGTAACTGTATTTTTTATGTACATGAATAAGAGTATGTGCATGTTTATATGTGTGGAGTCATCATTCCAAGAAAACAAACCGAACTTATAAAGTATATAGGTTTATTAACCAAAATTGTCTAAAATCATTCCCATTCTCTACCATCTAATACCCTTAAGAAAAACAAAATATACTGGACAATCGTGTTTCTACATGCCATCACCTTTTAAGAAGTTTATGACATCTTTATATGCTACTGATACAAGTTTATTGAGCAAAATGTTAAAATCACAATCTAGAGATAGTAAGTTGTGCAAGAGTATAAAAACTTATGAATATACCTGTATAATATTGACTAATTGCTTAGTTTCCTATCCAAAGAGAAGCAAAGTAACTAATAGCTTGTTGAACTATATGTAACGTGTCAGTAACAAACATTTCATAGCTTAACGTAAGCCCGTTGGATCCTTCTGTAGGTGCAGACGCGCCATGTGTCAAAGTGACTATAACACTTTTCCAGATAGCGAGGCCCAATGAATCGTTATGGTCTCTGGTCTGTGTGTCCAAGCGATCCACATAAATAACAATATCAGGCGGGTTCTTCTTTGTAAATTTCTTTGTTGATGCCAAGACGCTCCTGTTATACCCTTACTCCATTATAGAAGATTTGAACCTGGGAGTATCAAACACACGAATTGAAACCCTACCGACCATACCACTAATGGTGCTAAAATGATAACACTGAAAGTTAATGTATCACCATAGGTACGGGATGAATGACTTGTTTTAAAATTATAAAATAAATGTAAAAAAAAGTTTACTATTTGACGAATTATAGAAAGCAAACCACTGCTTTGAGGTCGCGTACGAAATCCCGCATTCAGCCATCTTGATGTGTTTTAAAAGCTTTAAATTTATAATGACTGAAAATACCAATTTTATTATAGGAAACACATGGGTAAAAGTATAACCCACGTATGTAGTATAATCTTTTTAGGTAAGACCAGGTCGTCCACAGGGATTTGAGTAGTATTCTAATAATCAGAAAAATAGACTTTAACAATTTTGTATATAACTTTTTACTCGGATAGTTGAAAATAATTCATAAGTGTTGGGAATGATTAAGACCTCGAATATGGAACATTTAACTTATAAAAAAGGTTTCTCGTCAGAAAACGTTTTCACAAATTAACTTAATTAACTCAAGACTTATAT
>BQNB010011860.1:0-80430 GCA_026074375.1 Tanacetum coccineum | reverse complement strand
TATCCCGCTGTAAGTAAGAAGACTTGTTCCTTATATTACCCGTTAAAATCTCGTCCTCAGTTTCAGCTTCGTAATAGTTCATTAAGTCTGTCAGACTATCCAAATACATCTCTTTATGTTCCAACGCTATCTCGATAAAGTCCTTAAAGCCATTGACTTCAAGATCTTGATCATAAGAATCTATGACAGCTTTAGTTGAGTAAGCTGAAGCTGAGTTAACTAGATGCACGGATTCTTTAGTCGCTCGATAAAGTTTCCCGAGCGGTCCTTGGGAGATATACATGGGTCGGTCCCACCTAGCCATGAAATCGGGAAATTCTCGTGGTCTTAAAGTCCCGGGCATTTCAGCTGGAGCACCAGTTTTTGCAAAATCGACTGCCATGGAGTGAAGTGTAGCTAATTGAAGACACTTTGAACTGAGTGCTTTATCAGGTTCGCGATCCGCGTGAACCAAGTGAGCATTCGAGATCGCACCAAGCGTATCGCTTGTCATGTAATCCACAAAAAACTTCGCGATTTCCTGCACGATTCAATTTCAGTATAGAAATATTGACCATTGAGTAAATTATATATTGGTCCCTGTGGTTTTCTTTGTGACACAATTGGTACATCGCCCTTTACCCTTTAGGGATCAAAGGCTTCATTTACATACTCGAGGGACCAAGAGAGAAATAATTACATACATGAGGGAGCAATCAGTGTTGACCATATTCATAATTGTATAGGGAAAGATCAAGTAAGTAATTTGTTGAAACCACAGGGACAATTAATGTAAATTACTCTCAACTACTTAGCTTACCTCTAGTGTAACATTGTGATCCATTATGCGTGGTCTTCGACCCGTGTAGTCCATTGGAGTGACAGTCCGAGGTGGGATTAATGACTCGTCCCAGCTTACAAAATATAGATCACCATCAAGATCACCACCCGAGCATTCATTTGGATGAGGCCTGGGAAGAACCCACATGTTAAATTAAGATACAAGCACAAAAAATGTTGCAATAAAAAAATATTTTTAAGTTTATTACCTTTCTCCTTTTTGAGGAAACACAACGCAATCTTTATAGTCTTTTTCATCTAATGCAAACTCATAAACAGCATCGAGCACTCTCACGTCTCCCGGATGAAGACACGGGTTTTTTGTGACTACCACTTTCCCCATCACCACCGATGTCTTTTCATCCATCATTTTAAAGTACTTCTGTTCACGTGACTGTAACTCTTTCTTAGTCAATGTGATTCTGACGTAAACCTGACCATATTCCAAAATCCCACATTCATCCAAACACCCAACAAGAATCCGACCCTTCGGGACAAAAAGCCGACATCTAGTTCTGAGATCAACAAGTAAATTATCATGATGTGATAAAAGCATCATTGAAAGATACGGTTCCTGATTCGGTTTGTAACCTTGAAGCAACATCTTTACAAAAATGTCTTTAACATCGTAAGTTCCTAAACCATCCAACACCATGAGTGCATCTTCCGTGCTATACAACATCGCGTTTAAAACCTGAAGCTGTGCGTCTTGTAAAGCTAAAAAGGCGTTGTCTTTGACTCCTAATGTTGACATTAGAGTAACAATTTCACGGTTTAAGTAACACGATTGGGACTCACTATGCTTTGTGACATTAAGCATTCGGTTTTTTGACTCGAATTTCTTCATACTTTTACGTAAAGATAGTTTCTTGAAGGAGTTCCGGTCAACTGCAATGACACCTTTATAACCACCATATCGAATCTGAAAAGCTGAAGGGATATGTTTCAATCCGTATTTTCCAGCAACTTCTTTAGCAAAAGAAAGCGAGATTTTACCAATACCATCTGAAAAGCAATAGTCAACACCATCGGTTTTAACTTCGATGTCGGGAATAGTCTCGACATGATGAGGTAATACTTCGATTGTTTGTTTAGAGGTGCTAAACATTTGACCCATTCTTGCAGCACATTTAGATACACTCCGGATATCACTAAAACATCCCATCCAGTTCCTTATACTTTCAGCTGTCACGTGCTCATTAGAAGCAAACATCCAAACAGAGTTTGACCGCAGTTGACTTGCAGAAAACGCTAAAAATTCAAACTTTTTCCACCCTATACGAACCCCGTTTTTCATAACATCGAGTGCACGGTCGTATACCTTGGTTTTGTGAGGCTTTGAGAAGATCCCTTGTTGAAGACTCACTGAAATAACGCTGGGTTGAAGCTTACCCCAATCTTCATCAACAAACGTCACTCTTAGAAAATCCGAAGCATATTCAGAATAATGCTTCACAATGTAATTGGAGGACTCAAGTTCCGGACCCAAACAGTAAATCTTCGTCGGGGTAATGTAGATTCTATGAATACTCATAATCTTGTTTTGACTCGGTGATTTGCTATGAGTAATAGACTGGACCTTGACGGGTTTCTTCAGGGTGTTGATTTGATCATTTATAAACGTGATGGGATTGTAACAAGTGGTGTGTGATTTATGCATTCTTTTAAAAACAGTCATTACCGAATCTTGATCTTGATTGATTATAAACTCGAGTAGTTCACTATTTACCGAAGCAAGACTTATTTTGTGAGTCTGAACTAAAGAATTGAGCTGAAAGAAGATCTCCCACGGCATGTTTAACTCTGGTTGGCATTTTACTAGCGGTACAAAGTCAGAAGACGACTGAAACTCTTTTCCGTCTTTAAGAGTCAAAGTTATTAAACCCTTGATATAGAAAGGTAGACTTGTGAACATGTCTAAGGCTGAGGATCCTTCTTTGAATTCCAAACACAATGTAGATGACTGGCCGATGGATTTCACGTTGGAAAAATCTGTCGTTCGAACCCACGTGAACTCACAGTCATCCTTGCAGAAATGGTAACGATCTGAGCTGAACCGTGGCGAGACGTTAGGTCCAGATACTCTTTGGTATAGCTTTGGTGCATGCTTGAGCTAAAAGGTAAACATTAAACTTCGATTATTAAATTGATATACTATGAGATATTTTAGTTATAATCTATGTTCAAACACAAGGTATAAGTTATAAAATACAGTTTAAAGCTTAAGAGGTGCATTGCAAGTGATCATTACTACTTGAAAAATCAAAATCATTTATTCAGCTGAATAAATATTTAGTTGGTCAGTTAGATTAAAAAAATCACATTTAGCTTTACAATGAGCTACATGCTTGTCATAATCTGATTATTTTATCCCTAAATAATCCAAAACTACGAATCATCATCACTTCAGCCAAACACTTTAAACTAATGGTCATGATAATCACTTTATTCGCACATCCAAACATCCCCTTTAATATATCAACATTGATAAGAAGACCAAAGTGGCGCATTATTGTTTATCTACAAAAATACATTTCTAACGATGACAATTCCAAAACTTTAAGTTAGGAAAAAATTAACATTCCAATCCATATAACAAATATCCAATACTTTATAAATACAAAAACACCCTCTACACTATAAATTCCCAATTAAAATAAATAACAATTAATCATACTCCATTCAAACCCCAAAACCATCAAACCACACACATAAAAATACAAATACTATTACAACCACCAAACATTCCACCTCCCACTAACCCCCCAATACACACAAACAACACCACCCTCCACCAACCAAAACCTATAACTTTAACCTATACTATCATACACACACCCCCCATCACCTAATAAACAACCCCAATATAAACCACTCCCCACTCTCATCAACCACCCAACCCCCATCCACACAACCACCTTCACCAACCCCCCCCCACCCCCCAAACCCACACCCCCACCCAAAACACTATAACAAAACAATAATTACAATCTTAACATATAATATCAAAATCAAAACCCCTCCAATAACTTATCCAAAACACATCACCACATAAAACTTCTCTCCATACATCCCCAACCCAACTCCCACTCAGACTAACTACTACTACAAACCACCACACTATACACTCCCAAATCGCCCTCCAAACAACACTACCTAGAAACAGTAAACCGGCCCATTATGCTCACCATCCCAGAGCTACCAACGACCACCCTGAATACCATCTCACACAACATCCACTCACCCAACTCATTTAAACCCCAACTCTTCACCCAAAACTCCAAACCCTTTCACCTCCTCCTTCCACACCAAACCAACAAGCCCACCCACCTCACACACTTCTCCAAATACCAACAATATCACTCTCCAATACTCCACACCCAACCCAAAAACCCCACATATTTTACCATAACCCACAACAAACCCAACTTTTGACCCCCTGCAACTCTTCTCAACGGCCTCGCAATGACGTCCATCAAAGTGAATGAGTGAGTTGGCAAGTTGACCTTAGAAGTTAGCTTGTTGTTTCTTAGGGAGGGTTAAGAAAGGGATTGGATGAAGGGTTTTTTTTTTTTTTCGAACTGGATGCGACCGATGCCTCGTGATTTTCCAGTTTGTGGTCGGGAGGTTTTCTAAGGCGAAGGATGGAAGAGGTGTTTCCGGTGTGGAGTTCGTATGTAGGTCCAGGATGTGGTCGGAGCGTGGATGATCGGGGGATGTTGTTCACTCGTACGGTGGTTGTGGTGGTGGTTTTGTCTTCTGCTGGCATTTTTCAAGGTTTTTTTGAGGTTTGGATTTGGAGTGAAGAGGAAAATAATACATTATGGGGGAATTTAAGCTACCTATGTTTTACTTCCCTTTGTCAGAGAAATTAACTTTCTATGTATTGATATTTCACATATTATATGAGTTTCAATATGTTTTTCTACGGTTGTATAAATAATAGGTGAGACGTAGACAATTCTATTTTTTCCAAAGATAGAAAAGTTGCTTCCGTATCTACTGGTTAAAAAGGACCTCCAGCCTTGCAAAAGGTAATGATCAAACCTTTTAACGGCTGTTCTCCAGAAAAGAAAGATCGTTAACCACTTGATCCAAGTCTTCCGCTATGTTACTTGGAAAACAATCATGTCCCTTAACTATCTTTAATTCTTTGTGTTTTGCTCAGATTTAACAGAAATGCTTTGATAGGCCTGAATAACTGATTTTCTATCGTGAGCCTCAAAAGCCTAATTGGGGGCATAAGAAATCTTTTCGCAGCAATGGATTTTATATATTTGACATTTCTTGTCCAGAACATCCTTATAACACCGCATATCCTACTTCGTCACATTACTACATTAGCTCCAAGCGCATTCTTTTTAAACCTTGCAACTGCCTCTAATCCAGTTCAACATGCTAGAACAAAGCATATTGAAATAGACTGCCACTTCGTCAGAGAAAAGATAAAAGCTGGGCAAATTCTTCCTACCTATGTTTCTACAACATCACAGACTGCTGATGTCCTCACCAAAGCTCTTTTCACTCCTCTTTTTAATGGCTGCCTCTCCAAGTTAGGCATGTGTGATCCTTACACACTGCCAACTTGTGGGGGGGGGGGGGATATTGGAATACATAATGCAAAGAACACAAAGAAGGTCAACTCGGTATGCAAAGTCAACACAGTCAATTATATCTCTCCTCACTGTACAAGCCATCAGAAGTATTTGTACAAGTTCTAATAACTTTAGTAGTTTTGGTAGTTAACTGTTGCATTAGTATAAATAGTTAGGATACATTCCATTTCTTGTAACTTTGTATCTTGAATTATTTTCCCATATCAATAATATTTCTCCTTCCTCTCTCTTTTAATCTCAATGTCCATGATAAATAATATATGTCCGGGAATGTTACTCGAGCCTATGGGGACGCACGCGTTAATACGTAGAACAATGGTTAATATATTAAAGTAATATATTAGTGTTTAATAAACGATCGTTAAAAGTTTAACGAGAATTAATATTAGTCGTTAAAAGTTAAAGGACTAATATGCAAAATCTAGAAAAAGGAAAGTTGCGTTTTCCCCTTCTTTTCCTTATAGAAAATTAACTACCCATGAAAGTTGTGTTTTTCCCCTTCTTTTCCTTAAACCGGTCGAACTCCACCTCTTTGAGGAGGTGAGATTGCTTACTTGCACCCCAAGTAAAATAGGCTATATAAAGGGAATTAGGGATTCATTATTGGTGTGTGTTTTGAGGAAAAAAAACCCTAAATCTCTCCTTCTCCTCCTCTTTGATTCGATCGATCGAAAACCCTTAAAGGGTTTCGGTTTTGTGTTTTGTGTTTTGTTCGACCGAAAGAAAAAAAGAACCATTAGGGTTTTGGTTTTCGGTTTTGGTTCGACACAAAAGATATCACAAGGGTTTTTGATTCTAGTTGATTGTCAAGAAGAAGGTGATCGTTTGATTAAACACTACTAGTACCGGCATACTTCATTGTTTGCTAAGAACGTATTGTGTGTGTCGAAGTAGATGAATCTTGATTAGATTCTTAGTGGTTACGCATTGTAATATCTATTATACACACGCGTATATTCAAGACGGTGTTTCGTTTATTGCTAAAAGATACACATCTTCTTGAACCCTTGTTAACTATGTTATTCTATACGTGTTTACTTTTTGCTGCGTACTCGTGAATTTAATGGTTAATAGTTATAAAAACCCAACAATGGCATCACGAGCCATCGTGTAGAATTTATAGTTACAAGTAATAAAATTTGACAAAATTAGGGTTCTTGATTAATTTTTTAAGCCCTTTAGGCATTTTTATGCATAAAGTTTCGATCTTTATGTATAAAGTTTCAATCTTTATTGGTTATAAAATTAATTAGACGAATTATAGATTGTATGAAATTTTATAAGATTAAAACTTGATGTGTTTAATTATTAATTGATCAGTTTTATGTTCCAATCAATTTCGGCATCCATGATAAATACATGCAATTTATCATGGAGGGATATATGATATAAATCTTGTTAATTGTTAAAAGTTTTTATGCAAATATGATGATCAAGAATTAAAAACATAGATATTAAATTTGATTTGGTAAGATCCACGACTTTAAAAGCTAGGGAAGACCTTGACTATGTCTTAATGGGGCCTAAAAGTTGCTTAAATTTTATGTGCTATGTGGTATATATTTATATATGGCTTACGCAATTGATTATGTCGATGGATGTGGCCGGAGTCATTGGACGAAGGAGCATTGTATGAATATATACATGTTTTAATTATTAGATAATCAGGATCATAATTGATATTTGTATGACTTAATTGTTAAGTGTTGTTTTTGAATAAGTGTTATGTGAATTAGTTTTGTGTTTATATTGGTTTTATTTTAAGTTTGGACTTGTGAGAAAATAAAAGGGTTTTTTGAAAAATAAATATAAACATGACTAATTATTATGAAATCATATTTATTATTATTTTATAATTCATAATGTGTTTTTCAAATAAAAGATTTAATTTTTATCAATGACGTAATTTGCAAAAAGTACTACTTAGTTGCAAGGATAAGGTTCGGGGAGACTCATCAAGACTTCGGTCTAGTAGATACCATTACCCTATAATACCTGACTACGTTGTAGTTTCCTTACATTTGTATACTAATTAGGAAGTCGCAAATGGTCTAGGGTGTGAATGGTTTTTAACCATTCTTTAATCTTTTCTCACGATAAAATATAAAATCTTTAAATTTTGAAAACACGTTGAATCGTCAATTTTTAAAGGTAACACTATTTATACATTTGATGTATAGAAAATAAGTGATACCATAATAAATAACTTAATTGAGTAAAGTTTTTATTAAAATTTATGATACGAAAATGCATGCATGCTTCTTCATACATATTTGTCACGTCAAATATTATACCCTTTAAATAAGTTATTGCCATCCAGTTTATAAGAACACTTGCAGATGTTTTTACTATGTGTGAGACGTATGAAGATTGTAATCCCAAGGTGATTATACACTTTTTCGTGAGACGTTAGTGTTACATAATCACAGTTTTTGATTGGACGACTTAATCGGTTTAGTGGTGAGACCTTAAACTCGAGGCATAGATGGGATGAAACATGCTTACTAGTATATTATTGTAATAAAGTAAGTCCCATAAGGTTCTAGGAATTGCACCGGTGGCAATTATTGATCGTCAATTACCTTTTGAATACACCATTGCTAGCAGATCAACTGATGTGATGGTGGTATGTCAAGTAGGGTCCTAGCCTTTAGAAAATTAATTGTTTATATGATTAAACATGGGTAGTTAATTTTCTTCAAGGAGTATTATCGAAAATACTAAATACTTGAACTTTTATGTTTTGTAGATGGCACTACCTGTTCAAAACATAAACCATTCGGCTTTCAGGTCGATGTTTGAAAGAGAAAAACTTTCTGGAAATAATTTCAATGACTGGTTTCGTCAACTTAAGTTAGTCTTGAGAGTTGAAAAGAAAATGTAAAGTTCAAAATGAAAGTATGAATTGTTTCGATAAGTATTAAGAAAGGAACTTAAACTGTGTGAAGAAAAAACTGCCAAATCTTCAATTGATGAACCTCCCGAGGTCGAACTTAAGGACTTACCGCCTCATCTCGAATATGCATTTTTGGAAGACAACAACAAGTTTTCAGTCATAATTTCCAAAGATTTGAGTGTCGATGAAAAGACCACTCTCATAAAGGTTCTAAAGTCCCGAAAGCACGCCATTGCTTGGAAACTCTCTGACATAAAGGGTATTAACTCGGAATTTTGTTCTCATAAAATTCTAGTGTAAGAGGACTATGAACCAGTTGTCCAACATCAGAAAAGGGTTAATCCAAAGATCCACGATGTCATTAAGAAAGAGGTTGAAAAACTTCTTAACGCTAGATTAATCTACCCAATCTGGGATAGTCCTTGGGTAAGCCCAGTGCACTGTGTGCCAAAAAAGGGAGGGATGACTGTAGTGTTAGGATTATGAAAAAGACTCGGTCACCCCCGTGTATCATTTAGTATAACATAGCTCGTAGTTAGAAAGTAAGTGTATGGCTTTCGGTTTTGGGCCAGGTCTTTTACCCAAGTGTAAGCCCATACCCAAGCCCATAAAGCTCATAAACACTTGTATATAAACCCTTTTCCAGCCATGGGAAGGGGTTGGTTGTTCTTTTTATCACATTTTATGCTATTGCATTTTCTCTTACTAGAAACCTCACTTTCTCTCTCTAGATAATTAGCCAACCCAATCATCCATGCTTGTGTTATGATATCCAATACACTACAATTGATATTAGAGCCATGGTTACACTCTTGGGTCGATTTGATTTATGGTCCGGTTGGTCTTGTCATTTTTATCATTTGTTTGTTGTCACTGTTCATACCACGATTATTGTTTATGTTACTGTTCATATTACTGTTCATGTTACTGTCACGAAATTGATTTACTGTTGTTCTAACTGATGTCTCGGGTTACAACCTCAAATCTGACAAGTTTAATGAAGAAACAAAACTGGGTTTATCTTGTTCTTGGTTGCGTTTTGATGAAAGAGAAAACACAGATCCGGATTTTTGTGTTGCAAAAAGACAAAAGTACAAAAGTGACAGCTCATTGCGGTTTGACCGGGCAACTGCGTTTTGACTGGTCAACTACGTTTTGTTGGTTGGGTTTTAGTGGTTGCGTTTTGCCTGATTGAAGACCCAATATAAAGAATATAGAAACAACATGCTGCAAAAAATTTTGAAACCTTGCGTTTTACCCCCAAGACATGTTGCATTTTGCTAGGTTTTACCTTGGTTGGTTGCGTTTTGCTACCAAGAACCAAACCGAGTCAACTCGGTTATTACCGAGTTGACCTGGTCAAACACATTGAGTCTGGTCAAACAAGAAATGAAAAAAGGAAGAGAGACTCATGTTATATACAAACCAACAACAACCAGCCAACAACATATCAACAACAACAGCCATACATCATCACAGCCTCTCACCATCATCAACAACAATCAAATCCAACACCCATCGTCACACTCAAATCCCTATAACTAAACCATCATCACAACCTCTCACCATCATCAACAACAAACTAATCCTATCTTATCGTTACAAATCATCTAACTTCATCATCTCCATGACTCAATCAAATAAACAAAACAACATATGATCTCAGAATATTTCTTTGTGTGTAATTAAATAAATGACCATTAAAGATCAAAATCACAAAGTAAACATCATCATAGATCTTTGAGAAGGTTAAACCTTCATTTAATATTCGAAATAAAGAAATTCTTATAACAATTATGTTATAAACTTTCTATAATTCGTTAGACCACAAGTCAATCACAAAACAACATCGAAACCTACCCGAGACCCTATAAGGATCTTGAAGCCGTGGTCTTGGTTCGTGAGAACAACTAATGACATGGTTTCTACTTTGATATTGGCAGTAGTAAATCAAAAGGGTTCTCTTAGTTCTTCATTCGAATGGGTTTGAGTCGGTGATTTAGTGAACTGAATATGATTCGTGGGTTATTTTCTATCTGTGATTCAATGGTGTAGCTGCGTATGGATGATGAAAATGATTGGTGCATCTTAGATATAAGGGAGATTGATCGATTTTGTTTAACTGGAGTGATAAGGCAGTTGAATTCTTTTTCAATCTAATGTTTGAGAGAGAAAGATAGATGGGGGCAGTGGATAAATGACTATGTGAGATTAGGGTTAGTGGTATATGGAGTTAAATTAGGGATGTGGGAGTATTTATATTTGTTGGTGTATGGATCAGGTAAAATGGATGGTTGGCAGGCCGACTCTCTAATTATCATGGGTTGGACTCTCGTGGTTCGATTATTGTTAATATTAGCAAGCCGAGTTCAAGTTTGATGTTGGGCTGGATAATATCTTTTGCGTGGGCTTGGGTTGTGCATAATTTTCTCTAATCCGAGAATTTTGTTAGGCTGGTTGTCTCCATCAGTAGTAATCAGTATTAGCCTACAGAATTGATAAGGGGATTTAGACAAACGGCTAAAGATTCAGATTACGATGTCAAGTGATCACAAATTTGATTTGGTATCCCTTATTTGATTTTGAAGTTGACTTTCACGAAGGCGTGTACTTATTTTATCTTGAAGTCGGGGTTGGTTGGATGCATGATTTCTATGATAACTTGCTCGTACTTAAAATTTTAGTTGAAGACTTGGGTTATCTAGTTACCAGTAGTCGGGGTGGATGGTTAACTATCACTTAAAGGAGTTACGTTGTAGTACTCAGTGTCACACGCAGAAGACGTCATGGATAATTGCAAGAGGTGTTAATGTCTCTTACTTGGGTAAAGTATTGAGTACTTAGAGATTTGCTTGGAGCATAAATTCTCTACACCGTTCTTCTAACATCAGTGCAAGCTTAAGTCACAAGAACGGGAAATTCTACTTCAATTTCAAGTTTGGTATATCGGGTTTACTCCATCAGTGGTCACTTCAAATAGCCTACATAAAGGGTGGTAAAGATAACCAGAGAGAGTTTATGAGTAGAGATTTGATCAGCAGCTGATTCTTACTGGATACATTTGAGCGGATTTTATTCTTCTCATAAAATTTCAAGTATATGTGCGTACAATGTGTTGCTGGTTCTGAGGCATCAAAACCATCAAGGGGGAAGGAGACATACATCTGAATGCTCAACGGGTACACGTGATGAACTTCGTACCTTCTCCTTGTTTAAGGTCATTTCGGGAAGAGGAAAGTCATAACCGCAGAGAAAATCAGTGTTGCAACTCGTGGCTTTTGGTGTATTATTCCAACTACGTGGGGGAAGAGATGTAAGAAACAGTTTCTCTGATGATAAAAGAGGTACACAATTGTATGACGAGTCCTCCAATTAGTCAGTATCCTACACGTAGAAATGTGTTCATCCGGGATGTACTTGATTTTTATGTTAATGTTTTGGTGTTGTCATTTCGACTACATCCGGTACATACTTTGTTTTTATGGTACTGTTTTGGTGTTGTCATTTCGACTACATCCGGTACTCAGCTGTTTTTATGGTACTGTCTTGGTGTTATCATTTCGACTACATACAGGATAAATTGCTTTCACTCGTGACTTAGTTGACTTTGGTGAAACAATTTAAATGTGCTCATCCGGGACGTACTTGATTTTTATGGTACTGTTTTGGTGTTGTCATTTTGACTACATACGGGATAAATTGCTTATACTCGGGGCTTAGTTGACTTTGGTGTAGCAATTCTCATATGTAATTTCCTGAAGGGAGAAAAGTGCATTTCCGGGTCTTAATTGATTTTGATGCTACGATTTCGACTTCATTAATAGGATAAAGTGTGTACTTAGGGTGCTTGGGCTTCATGTAATGAGACTGGTGGCATCTCTTCAACTACATGGGGGAAGTGATCTCTTAATACTTTTGGTATGCATTACTTGAGCTTCCAGAGGGAAGAAATGCGAGAAGAATTATTCAAGCGTGAGAAGATATGTTGCTGATCCAGTTAATGTTTCCCCAAACGGTCAACCACTAAGCTTATTATCAAAGGAGCAAGATCTGAAGTGGTTTGCTACTAATTCCGCTGTGCACTTAATTATTCTAAGCTTGAAAGAAAGCTTTGAAACTTCTCAAGAGATGATTACTCGTTTGGGGGGAAGCTATAAAAGTTTTAAATAAAGAATATGTGGCATGAATTAGGGGGAAGCTAATTCAGAAGCTTCTCCTTAACCAGAAGTGTATGGGTTACTCAGTTCGTTCCTAGTACAATATTTCTCCTCCAAGGTACTACAAAGATGATTCATAATGGAATGCAAAATTGAAGTAAAATGAAAAGCATATTCTAGAAAACTTTGACATGACCAGAAGTGCAGGAAAATGAAGTTTTTTAAGACATGCAGCTAATTTAGAAACTTTGAGGTGACCAAAAGTGTATGAAGAAAGTTGTGCCTTCAAGTAGAACAAAGGCCACTAAAGACATCATCAGCATTGGAAGCTTCGTGGAAGTTCTTGTTCTTAATCATTATGTACTTGTTAGGAAAATATTGGGAAAGCTATCAAAGCTTCATGATGAGGTTGCACAAAATAAGACGAATATTCAGGAGCCTCGAAAGCCTTGGTAGTGGAAGTTTAAGAGAAGTTGACTGCAGACTTCTACAACGAACAGAATGACATCTTCATTTCGGTATTCAGGTCCACATCATCTTAAATTGAATAATATACAAAAAAATCATTCAGTTTACTTAAAAATTTTCAAAAACAAAATAGAAAAATATAAAACCAAGAAAATCAAATACAAAAATATAAAATATAAAATACCAAAAAGAGTTTTCAAGACATGTCTTCTGCTTATCAATAACATTTACGAACCTAGAAATGTCATTCAATAATGACACGGGTCTTTAAATGAAGTTCGAGCAGAAGTTCAAACAGCTTTTTAAACATGTCTATATGGCTTGCAGTTATTTCAGACTGCAACTCGGTTTTCAAAATGAGGAAAGATCGTCGCCAAAAAGACGGTTGTTCCTAACAACGGGTGATTAAGTTCTCCCGGGCATGGATTATGTCATATCCGTGCACCCTCGATCTAATGTACGCTTCAGTACATTATTTCTTGATCAAGAAAGAAGTCTTCTATTTATCCAAATAATTTTTCGTCTATGATTCTTCTGAAAATTATTTGTGTTAACCATGGTGGAAAAGATTTTGTCTTTCAAAACTAAATCAGTCATCTAAGTCTCTCATCAGAAAAAGATTTTAAAAGAATTTCCTATCACTCAAACAATGTCTACAGCTCTTTAAATAGAAAACGGGATATTATTTGAGGGGGAGAAATGTGCTAATAATTCTTTCAAAACAATCTTTCTGAACAATCAAGGAGTAAACGGAAAAGGTTTGACAATAACTGATTATGATTTAAAGGGGAATTAATTAATTTTTAACTCATTTAGAATTTAGATGTTATGTGCTTCAACCTTTAGGACTTAGAATGAAACATATGGCAATTAGGTACTTACTTCGTTTAACGTACATCAGAAAGGTCCTAGATTTCCATTGGTATAAGTTTTATAACCCGAACGATTTTTTCTCAAAATTATTGATTTCATAAATCAAGTTCGGGTTAATCATTTGCAAAGTGTTCTAATCAAATCAGAATCAATTTTCGACACTACAAACAGATCTTCAAGAAATCTCGACCACTCGAATAAATACAATAGATCTTTAAATAGAATACGGGTCTTTGTTCGAGGGGGAGAAAGTGTTTTCGAATTATCTTCAACATGTCACGGTAATTATATGGAAAAAGTTTTAACTTAACGGATAATAATTTGAGGGGGAGTTTTAACTCCAAGGGCTTCATTTGTCATAAGTTGTTAACTTTAGAGGCTTAAATATAATTTCAAGACTAGTGGCTTAGGCTTATAACTACATTCGATCAATATTGCCAACACCTCATAGTTTTAAAATGCTTAGGTTTGTTTGGAAATAATTATGTAGTTTTTAGAAGCCTTGAAGTTGAAGATATGTTTCTGATTCGATTAGTATTTCCCCTATCAGTTAATCACTAAGCTTATGTTCGAAGGAGTAGAATTTATTGTCAAAAGAGGTACACATAGGTTTGATAAGTATGATGATACCTTTAGATAGTCATTATCCTGCAGGAAGAAATGTTTACATCCAAGACTTAGTTGACTTAGGTATTATCATTTCGGCTATTTAGAGGGAATAATTGTGACATCCGAGACTTAGCTAACCTTGGTGTTTCAATTTATATCATCACTATCTTGTAAGGAGAAATACGCTCATCAGGGTCTTAATTGACTTTGATGTTATGGTTTCGAATTATTTGTGTACTTCGAATATTTGTTGTGTCTTCTCAAGAAAGGATTGCTGGTTCGGGGGAAAGCTAAGACAACTTCCATCTGGAGAGTATCGAGACGGACTACAGATTGCTAACATGGACAAAATGACTATGCCACTTTCAGTTTGAACATTTCAGGTCCTGTCTCATACACAATCTTGTACATCAATAAGTAGTGTGGTAATCAGTGTTATGTGTCAGTTTAATGAATTTTTCATGAGTTTCTCGTTAAACTCCAAATCATTTATAAACTCATCATAACTGACACTAACAGAATCCCTCACTAATTGAGGGGGAGCATATATAGGTTCTAATATCGGCTTGTATTTAATCAGACCACATTTTCTCCTAAATCTTTTAACATATTTAAATCAATTGAGATCCTAAATCTCAAAGGGTTTGAAATTTTTGTTCAGGGGAGAGAATGTGATTTAAATATTAAATCTAATAAAAATGTGATCTATTAAGACTCAAGCAGGTACTCCTCCCTCCATGTGCCAAACAATTTTGAATATCAACACACATGTTGAGGGGGAGTAGTTTAATAAATCAAAACAATTGAGGTACTAATGCTTTGATGTTTACATCGCTCGTACCTTGATTGATTTTTAAATGTTTTATGGCGAAGAGAACAGTACCAAAAGACCGACCCTGTATTTACTTTATCGGAGTTATAAAGATGGTATAGTTAGGTACATGTTCCCATGATCCCGCCAGAGCTGGAGGGATCTACCCAGGGACAATCCACTAGTTAGTGTAGAAGTCCTTAGGTATGATTACAAAAGGAGTAATGTAAGAATAAGGGAATAGTGTGGACTGAGATGGAGCTAGTACTGGAACATACCCAACAAGGTACTAGTAATGAAGTCTCGGTAAGCACTGAAGGGGTTGAAGAATGAAAAAGAAATGCTAAGATAAAGGGTGAAAAGAAAGCAGCCCTCCTTAAACATTAGGCAGAAACCGGGTCACTATATATGGTGTCAGAATCACATGGTAGATTGCTGACATTGAAGACAAGTATCATGGACCTAGTGATACGCTGCACAACCCTCCCTAGCCACCCAAGATCCCTCAAAGGATTCTTGTTTCATTTCTCACGGAGATTAATTCATTTCTATCATCTCTCTCACTCCGAGTTAGATGATATTGAAAAGGTGGCAGTCTGCTCCAGCCTCTAACTACTAAAAACCAAAGATGCACTATTGAGTCTAGAGCCATGAGATCATCTATAAATCTCGTTAGGACACTAATACAAACTTAGCTTTTTTATCACACAATATGATAACAAGTAAAGATCTTAAGAGTCATACACATTATCCTCGTGGTATTGCCAGAACATCCGAGTGATACAAAAGTACTCACAATGAAGATGGAAATCCTTCTAGAGCCAATATCAAACAAGCTCTTGGTAGGTGACATGTGAGATCCTCTTAAGGATCAAGCTTGTGACAACTGGAAAGAAACGATGGTGCGATTCTTTATGAATCAAACTTGTTCCAGGCAGTGAGTTGACGAGTAGTTTTTGAAGAACCGTTCGATGTGCTCAACAACTGAACTTTCAAGCACATTGACTGTGTATATTTTTCAAAACAAAAAGTGTTTCTAATGAAAATTGATTTTTATATATGATAAAACTTTCGATGTGTCACAAAAACTCTTTTCTGAGTGACACTCGACTGATTTTCAAATCAATTTCTCATTAATCAGTGGGTATTAATCCACTGGTTCACTCATTCCGTGCTTTGTCTACTTTGAGACGCTCCGGTTTGAGAACGGCTAGCGCAGCTGCGAAACCCTGTCAAGGAGATTCTTCAAAATTCTACCTGATCACAGGCAGTATTTATACTGATTAACGGGGAACCGTGGTTCTTGCAACCTTATTCAACGAAAGTGAACAAAGACACTTTCGTTTGTTTATCACTAACATATAATTACAGGAAACCCGACGGTAGCAGCTGCTGGCATGAGACATGTCAATTCACAACCCCATGCTCACACTACATATTCCTAAATAAAGATATCATGATAACTGAAAGACCTACAACAAAGCTTTCGCAACTCTGATGCTTGCTATCATGATACAGAAAGGTGTGAGCATGCCTGTCCAAAGGTCACAACATCACATAAAGGCAATACTTCACAACAAGGATGACTAAGAGATTTACTGTGGCTGATGATCTCAAAGAAAGCTCAAAGATCACACAAGTCTAAGGAACTATGCTCTAAGATCACTACTTGCCGTACAAAGAGAGCACTTGGAGAATCAAAGACTACGAGCTAGAGTCAAAGATTAACTCATGGCATGCTAGGATTCAAATTGTATTTTCTGGGGTGACTTCCCTTAGGGGGAGATTGTTAAGATTAAGAAAAAAAGACTCGGTCACCCCATATATTTCTTATTTAGCATAGCTCGTAGTGGGTACAGGAATCGTATGATTTATGGTGTTGGGTCGGGTCTTTACCCACTGTAAGCCCACACCATAGCCCGTTTTATGGGGCGTGTAAGAACTATTTAAACCCTCTCCACACATGGAGAGGGTGTTGGAAGAAATCATTTGACACACACATCAAAGTGTGTTTTTCATACATTCTCTCCATCTATCTCTCTCTAACTTTCCCTCTCTAAGTCTTTCACCACCACCACCATGGTGGTGGTCGGCTGGTTTTCCAGTCGGCCACCCGACACCATAACAACACCAATCGGATATGAGATTATTTATAACTAACATGTAGTGACCAATGATGAAAATGAATTAGTACCAACTAGACTTGTAACGGGATGTAGAGTATGTATTGATTATCAAAAGTTGAACGAAGCTACCCGAAAAGACCACTTCCCTTTGCCGTTTATGGATCAAATGCTTGAGAGACTCGCATGAAATGAATACTATTGTTTCCTTGATGGTTTCTCAGGTTACTTTCAAATACCAATTGATCCGAAAGATCAGGAAAAGACCACATTCACCTGCCCATACAGAACATTTGCTTACCGCCGCATGCCTTTCGGCTTATGCAATGCACCAAGCATGTTCCAGAGGTGTATGATGGCTATCTTTCATGATATGATTGAAAAGACGATGGAAGTTTTCATGGATGACTTTTCAGTTTTTAGAAATTCTTTCTCTACGTGCCTTTCCAATTTAGAAAAGATGCTTAAACGGTGTGAAGACACTAATTTGGCTCTAAATTGTTAAAAAAGCCATTTTATGGTGAAAGAATGCATCGTACTTGGACACAAAATCTTAAAGAAAGGAATAGAAGTCAACAAAGCCAAAATAGACGTCATTGCTAAATTACCTCACCCAACTACTGTCAAGGGTATTAGGAGTTTTCTCAGACATGCAGGTTTTTACCGTAGATTCATCAAGGACTTTTCAAAAATTTCTCGACCCATGACTCATCTCCTTGAGAAAAACACTCGTTTCATTTTCTTCGAGGAATGCATTCAAGCTTTTCAGACCTTAAAGAAGAAATTAAGGGAAGCTTTAATTCTGATTGCCCCCGACTGGGACCAGCCCTTTGCTTATGTGCGATGCAAGTGACTATGCCATAGGTGCGGTTCTGAGGCAACGAATTGAGAAACACTTTCGGCCTATACATTATGCAAGCAAAACAATGACCGAGGCGGAATCGAACTACACCACAACGGAAAAGGAAATGTTAGCTGTGGTGTACGCATTTGAAAAATTCTGGTCATACCTCATCATGAATAAAAGTATAGTGTATACGGACCATTCCGCCCTTAAGTACCTATTTGCTAAAAAAGATGCCAAGGCAAGATTGCTACGTTGGGTTCTCCTTCTTCAAGAATTTTGCATACATTGATAGGGTTTTGACAAAAAATTATTTCTATTTAACCAAAACCCCAATTTTCCTTTTATAAAATCATCACTTAGGAACACAATAAAAATGTGTTTTGCATTGTTAATACAACCCAAAAACGTTTCAAACACAGCATAAATAATCTCTATCAACATATTTCAAGATGCATAATTCATATGAATATTTCGACTTGTTTGGTTGAAGCAAAATCAACTAAAGAGCGTCTGGATTCTCTTCTAGGATTTATATTTAGGTTCGTGTTAATCGTTGCTCCACATTTTTGTTGCATATAGGCACACACTAGACACAAACTCAAAATATAAAATAAGTATAAGTCATTAACATATGATCTTGCTAAATTTACTTTAGGTGACTATGCCTCGTGCTACCGCTCTAGATCATCAAAGGATAAAAAACTACATACCCTTAATATCAAATAACCTTAATCAACTAACAATACGAAACACAATGGCAAATCTTGAAAAATAAATTTCATGAGGAAGGTCGTTAGTCCCAATTTTAAAACATGAGTCATATCGTGCTAAGTTTAGTTCAATCAACTCGTGATTGATTTGTTGACATCAACTAACAAATTGT
This sequence comes from Tanacetum coccineum, assembly GCA_026074375.1. Classification (NCBI taxonomy): domain Eukaryota; kingdom Viridiplantae; phylum Streptophyta; class Magnoliopsida; order Asterales; family Asteraceae; genus Tanacetum; species Tanacetum coccineum. The sequence continues at coordinate 61,328 of BQNB010011860.1, read as the reverse complement.
ACCACTTTTGTTCATTGAGTTTTATTGTCAACTCACTTCACCAATAATTCTAGATTGGTCAATTCGTTTCCCCCCCCCCCAAATTTTTTTTGTCAATCAAAACAAGCCATTCCCCTCACTCTTGAAGAATTTGGTTGAAATCCTAAAAATTCCACATTCAAAGGTCATGTCCACCTTCACCGAAATGTGGTCACTCGACATTTTATTACGAGGTGTTTACCGACTAAAAGGTCTATATAAAACCAAAACACCCGCTCCAAGAGTCATTAAGGTTCTCACAATCAAATTCTACACAAGACAAGAAAACTCGTACTAAAAAATAAGGTAACCATTTGTCGTTGGTGAAAACGAAATTTTAACCCGTGAATTCGAACACATAGTGAAAACCTTGTGTTGAGAATATTATGTAAAAATGCTTTGGTCAAGGAGGGACACAAGGATCAAGTTTCCGCGAATCTTGTCACATGCTCCAATTGCCTTGAGACAACCACTCCATATAACCTAGCTTTTCATTCCCAAAAGAATGGAAATGAACTGATTCAAACCTAAGGAACCCTACCTTATGATATGCTATTGACCTAGGTTATTCTAACATGTCGTGTCAATACACCCGAGGCTAGCTTTTTCAATATCTCTCACATGATCGAGCCAGGACACCGCCGCTCCTCATTATGAGCGGAAGACACGAGCGGATCGAGGCAAGAAAAGACCACGTGAGCCAAATGCTAGCTCCTCCTCAACCACTCAAAATCCTTCTTCCTCATCTCTTCAAATTGATGTCATTACTGATGATAATGATGTTGAGTCACCTCAATCCAATTCCTCATCTCCTTCTCAAACCATTTCTTCCTCATCAAATGTTGTTTCTGGAGTCCATCAAAACCCTCCTCATGAAAATCATGACTTGAACAATCTTCTATCCCAAACCATATCTTTTCAAATCCAACAACGAGATGAACACCGTGATGGGTTAAGGTCAATTGGACAAACTCTCAAGAACATGATGGGAGGAAAACGAAAGTGAAGATGGTAGCACAACTTTTTAATGACTATTATTAATATTTCTTTTATAATACATTTTATTTCTTATGTTAAAACTTAAACAATGCATGATGTCTTCCGTATGGTAGCATGATTTTAGGATGATTTTCAACTTTGTCCATATGTTTTGCTACTTGATAATATATGCTCTTATGATAATTACTAAAAGTGCATGCTTAGGATAAATGATAATTGCAATATTTGCTTAGATTCCTTTGATTCTTGGCCATTATAAGATGTGATATCTCCAAAGGAGAAAACTGGGAAAATTCTGCTCCCTCCAGAAAATGGCCCCTTTATATATCAGGCGGCCCCCTTATCAATCAGGGACCGCCCAACATTATGGGACCGCCCACAGGAGGGAGAGCAGCAATTCAAAATTTTCTCTTTTTCTGTATCTTTAACCTACCTACTCTTAGACATTGCTAGAATTTCCTTCTTTGAACACACAACTTTTCTAATCTTTATCTCCAACACCATGCTTTGCAATCTCTTTCATTATTTAAACTCTCATCTCTTTTCATCTTTCTCATCCTCACTATCTTCCTCATACTATCCTCCTTCACACTAATGTCTTACTCAAACCACCATCACCATCCTAACCTATCTAGAAAACCAAGGATGTCGGTTCGTCAAGTTTGGAAATGAAAGACACCTTTATCTAAGCCATCACCCACTTGTCACAATGACTCACCACCACCACCACCATCAAGAAACACCACTCACTCTATTTCACCACCCATGAACTACCCACAAAGAGATCGAATCATCGATCAACTCCACACCATCTCCACACTCATTGATTCTCAAACACCCAAACCATCCTCTCCACCCTATCCAATGGTTCAACCTCCTACTAATGCACAAGTAGGATGTCATGCTAGTTTTTGTCATTGTTGTAGGTACACCACAAACCACTTGCACTCATTAAGGAATGAAATTAACTTCATTCAATTCCTCATCACCCGTCTCATACCCCAATCACAAATTCATCACCAAAATGAGTCACCATCCTCCTCATTCTCACTCTTCAATTAATCACTCACTTGTGATTAATTTACTTTAATAATCGTTCCCTACCTTTTGGGTATCACATCCTTTGAAGTCAAGAATCATCTAATAGTCTACTCTCATTAGATGACCTAATATGTTATGTTATGATTGTGTATGCTTGTATTCATATATATTGTCCTTGTGACTATATATGGTTTCTTTATGCATTTGAATGAACTTTAGTTATGCTTCTAAATGTGGCGTATGAAATCCTTAAATTTTGTTCATGTTATGGTTGTTTTGCTCTTGTACCCCTCTAATCTTGTTTTGGTAGCAAACAAATTATCGTAAAGATCGATCCCTTGGTGCCCGAATAAGGGGACTTACATCAAGGGGGGTCCTTTTAATCGTCGACTTCTTTCCTCTCTACTCAACTCGATGATCAACCTTGTTGATTGGACAAAAAGGGGGAGAAGTAGAAATTATACTCATTAAAAATTTATAAACCCTTTAAATTTTTATACCAAATGATTTATATTTTGTCATCCATCAAAAAGGGAGATTGTAAATACAAAAAAATGTCCAAAAACTTTATTTATATTTTTCGACCTCTCAATGTTTTGATAATAACAAAAATGAAAACGTTTAAACGATAAAATTAAACGTTTTAATAAATAAAAATCATAAAATAATATTTTTCTATGATTATCCACTTAAGGTATGGATAAAAAATCATTAACATATTATGATCAAGAAAATAATTTAATCTTAAACTTATACCTCCACAAAAATGTTTTTAATAAAAATATAAAAATAGAATTATTTATTAATTAAAAGAAAAAGTTATTAATAAAAACATAACATTTGAATTTCAAATTTTCCCCCCAAAATGGAAGGTTCTATAACAGATACAACCTTCACCACAAAAGGACAAAAAAGGGACGGAGTCTAGTGGCGGCCCCCTTATATATAAGGGGCCGCCAGGACCGCCACCAGCAACGCTACTTTTTATGTCCCCTATAAACTGTGCCACCCATTTCAAATCAGACTTCCTCTTGCCAAAAAATTCTATCAGATCTAATTTTCTTTCTTCTTCCATCTTTCTAAAACACATAACATGATCACTGAACAAACCTTGATTTAGTTTCAAGTGATTAATATCTTCTTCTTCCCATCTTTACCTTCTAATCAAGTGCAGAAAGAACAATCGTAAAATCTTCTACATATGTATTGTAAATCAAGTGATCTTTTCTCTCTTCTCTCTTCAATAATCACAAACAATCATTAGATTTATTTTATGATGTTGTATTAATTGTATCAAGAGTAATCCCAATGTAGATGTATATTGGTGTAGATTTGGATTGGTGAGTCAATCCGAGAGTGTAGATCTTGTGAGATTTGAAGACTTAGTGAAGTCCTTAGATTGGTTCTAGCTAAGTTTATGACTCGACATCTACTTAGTGTGAAAAGAAAGTAAGCGACGTGTAAACGGTTTTCTCCGCCTAAAGGGAGCTTGTTGACATAGTGAAATCTCGAGTGGAGTGCTCGGGGAGTGGAGTAGGAACGAAGAGGTGCTTCGTTGCCGAACCACTATAAATCTCGGTGTCTTGGTTTGATCGTTTCTTTCTTTATCTCTTTACTTATTACTTGCATTATTAGATAGTTTAGTTGTGATTCATATTGTTGGTTGATTGACATACATCTCGAATCAAACTATTTCATAAGCAAACTTTTAAAATGCTAATTAACCGGTAAAACTATTCACCCCCCCCCCCCTTCTAGTTTCTACATATTATTCACAAATGTTTCGATAAAACTCCTTATGAGCTCATCAACAAGAGAAAACAAAACATCAAGTTCTTTCATGTGTTCGGTTGCAGATGTTATCTACTCAATGATTATGATGATGTTGGCAAGCTCAAGGCGAAAGGGGATATTGGAGTGTTTGTTGGATATTCAAAAGAATCTACTGCATTTAGAATTTACAATAAGCGTACTCGAAAGATACACGAGAGTGTGGATGTAAATTTTGATAAGATCTCTGAAATGGCTTCTAAACAATTCAGTTTAGAACCCGGTTTATCTAATTTAAATGAAATGGAAAAGTCTTCAAATCCAACGGTTTCACAAGTTTCAAAAACTTCAAAGAAAGATTTGGAAGAGTTATTTCATGATTTTTACGATGAGTATTTTGATGCTTTAAAAATAACGAAATCTCTTACATCGAATGTTGAAACTTCCAACGAAGAAATTTCTCCGTCCGAAGAAGACGTTTTTCATGAGATTTCATAATCATTTCAAGAGGACTCTACTTCATCTTCTTTGAATAATGATGTGCAACAAAGTTCAGAAGAAGTCGAGAATACTTCATCAAATACTCAATCGGTTTCAAATAACATGGTTCCTAATGTGAATGAAGCAAGTACGTCACACAATGTGTTTAATGAACGATTGGAAGATGCTTACTTTAATGCAAGTACGACGTTCCATGATCCTTCCAATATTCATACGTTCTATCAAGCTTACCCTCACGAGAAAAAGTGGAATAAGGATCATCCACTTCATAAAACAATTGGTGATCCGAAGTCAAGTGTTCGTACAAGAGAACAAATAGTAAATTCATGTTTGTTTGTATGTTTGCTAAGTAGTATTGAGCCTGTTAGCGTAGCTAAAGCTTTGAAAGATGCTAATTGGGTCAATGAAATGCAAGAAGAACTCGATCAGTTCGCAAGATTAAAAGTTTGGAGATTAGTTCCTCGACCCGAAGGCAAGACTATCATCAAAACAAAATGGATCTTCAAGAATAAAAAAGATGAAAGAAGTTTGGTTATTCGAACAAAGCAAGGCTTGTAGCTGTAGGATATTGTCAACAAGAAGGCATTGATTATGATGAGACGTTTGCTCCAGTTGCTCGAATTGAGGCTATACGATTATTTCTTTTCATATGCTGCTTACAATCTTTCAAATGGATGTAAAGACGACGTTTGTTAATAGTATTCCTAAAGAGGAAGTATATGTTGGTCAACCTCCATGTTTTGTCATCAAATAGTATCATGATCATGTGTATGCTCTCGACAAAGCTCTGTATGGTTTGAAACAAGCACCTCGGGCATGGTACGACGTTCTTTCTAAGTTCTTGATCAATAGAGGTTTTCAAAAAGGTTCAATCGATACTACTATTTTCATTAAAAATAAGGGTAAACATATAATGTTTAATCAAATATAAGTTGATGATATTATATTTGGCTCAACGAATCTAAAATATTGCACGAAATTTTCAAAATTAATGGTTAAAAGTTTTGAAATGAGTTTGATGGGAGAAATGAAATTGTTTTTCAGGCATCAAGTAAATCAATTTTCAAATGGGATTTTCATAAATCAATCCAAGTACATTCTTGATATTTTGAAATGACTTGGAATGGAAAATTGTGATACGGTTCCCACTCCTATGGTTGAACAAGCTAAACTCAAACTTGACTTAGTTAGAAAACTAGTTGATCTTACTGATTATCGTAGCATGATTAGATCGTTGATGTATCTTACTTTGAGTAGGCCAGATATAATGTTTGTAACATGTATGTGTGCTAGAATTCAGGCAAACAATGAACATCATGTGTCAGCCGTTAAAAGGATCTTTTGATATCTCAAAGGGACTATTAATTTAGGCCTTTGGTATCCAAAAGATTCCGGCTTTGATCTAACTTCTTTTTCAGACGCAGATCATGAAGGATGTCACTTAGATCGAAAAAGTACATCTAGCAGTGTTCAATTTTTAGGTGACAAGTTGGTGTGTTGGTCGTCAAAGAAGCATAACTGCGGGTCTATTTCTACAGTTGAATCTGAATATGTTGCTGTTTCTGGTTGTGCTTAAGTTTTGTGGGTGCGTACTCATTTGACTGACTACGACTTCTTCTACGAAAAAGTACCGATTTACTGTAATTCAAAGAGTGCTATTGCAATCTCGTGCAATCCGGTACAACATACTCGAACAAAGCACATTGATGTTAGGTATCATTTTGTCAAGGATCATGTTCAAAAAGGAACGATAGATTATATTTTGTTGGTACTAAATATCAACTTGCGGGTTTATTCACGAAATCTCTGCATGAAGCTCGGTTTAAGTTTTTAGTCGAGAAGTTGGGTATGATGAGTCGTGAAACATAAATTCTTTACCATGAAATGTTTTTCTTTTAGAAAATACAAAAATATTTTCTTTTATAAAAAAATTTAGAAAAGACATAAAGATTTTTTTCTATATAAATTTTAGAAAATACAAAAAGATTTTCTTTTATACAAAATTTCGAAAAGACAAAAAGATTTTCTTTTATTCAAAATTTTATACAAAAAATGTTTTTTTGGTTTACATAATGGCTTTCATACATATTCAGTATGAAACTAAAACTTCATTTAATGGCTTGTGAACATATCAGTACATAACCCGTGCTTTAAAGAAAAGAAAGTGTACGCATAAGTGCATTTATCTTTGAAAAAGAAGAGAAGTCTTCTTTGACTTGAGTCATTGATAAATATCTTTCAAAATCTTTATGTGGTACTTAAAAGATAAAATCTAGTTGTTTAAAAATTCAATGATCTCAAGTTGATGAGTTACAATCGATTTTGATTTTAAAAATGTGGTACTTTAAAGATAAAATCAATTTTAAAAAGGTCTTCAAATCGATGTAATCTTTGTTAAAAGTGCCTAAAAGAAATAAAAGGACTTATAAGTGCAAAGAGGAACTCCCTCATAAAGGTTTTATTGAAGATTCGGTATTTTGTTGAAAAGTTTTTTGAAAATTAAGGAAATGGTAAATTTTTTACATTCCATCTTAACATATCCGTATTTTTTGCGTTTTTAGCTTTATGTTAAAAATTATCGGCATATGTTAAGGGGAAGTGTCTTTATGATGATTGAAAACTTTTAAAGATCAAAATTTTCTTCTCCATATGATGTTAGTGAGAATGATAAAAAACAGAAAGAGAGCTTTGTAAGGAAAAATAAAAAGAGAGAATTGAGAAATCGTATACTTGAAAAAATGAAAGTATATTTCATGTGTTTCAAAAGCAAGAACAACACATGAAAAGAAAAAGAGAAAAGTATGCAAGAAAAGAAATGACACCGCATAGACAAACAGACATAGTGCTTGTTCTAAATTTTCTTGATCTTATCGAAATCTCATGATATGATTTCAGATTTTCATCATGGTTATAACGAACATTCTTTCTAAAGGAATTATATTGGTGTATGTTGATTGAGTTGCACGGTATGATTTAGTTACTCTCAAATACTCCTATGATCTTCCAAAACCAGAATTGATCTACCCCGGAGTCTTCCTTCTAAATTTAGAAAGATAGGTCTTAGTGATGAAGTTTTGATTTGCAAATCAACAAGTTTCGAATGCCAAAATGACTTAAGAGATAAAGCTTTGAATGAAAAAGAATGAACAAAAATGATAAAGTTGTTAAAAGTAATGAGAATGTGATGAAGAAGAATCAAATGACAAGCAAAGATCAAGGTCAGAGTTTAAAAGTGAGAGGCTTATAGAAAAGAAGAAGGGTGTTTCTCCTATACTAGGATAAAAACCGAGTTAACTCATATGCTATCAGATTTCATTCGTTGATTTTTGGTATTGAAGTAGACATCATGAACCCAGTGATGCTAATTCATAACCCCTCTTAGCCACTCAAGTACTTCTCAAAAAGTATTTGTTTCATTCTTACGGAGATTAAACGCATAATCTATCGACTTCTCATTCCAAGAATGTTGGTATTGAATAAAGGACATTCTGCTTCAGTCCTTGCTTACTAAAAGTGCACAGGAGTCTAGAGCCAAATTGATATTCAATGAAATACCTTTAGGACACAAAAGTACATTTATATTAAACATCAATAATATAAAATGGTACATAAGTATATGTCTTCGTGACATTTGCATGTCTTTGTGACAATGCCAGAACATTCATAGTGATACTATAAGATAGTATTCACAGTGATGAATGGAAATCCTACCAGTGCTAACATCATGCTAACGCTGAACGCAAGTCACTATTTGAAAATAATTGCTTAATGATTCAAATTAGTGTTATCTAGTAATCTATGTGATCTAGTTGTTATGTGTTTCTTTGGAATTTGTTTTCGAAAACACAAAACGACATTTCTTTAATTTTATCATTGAAAAGTTGCTTTTACACTAAGTTCACAAGATCAATGCTTCTTTGGATTTTATGGTCATATTTTCGCATCCTTATTGCCTAGATACTAATTTGATCATATTTTTGAAAATACCATTCATCAAGAATTTTCAAAGCATGATCTTGTGATGTATGAACTTCATGGTTAATGTGGAAGATGGTTCTTACTCTGATAATTCTCCATTTCATCTTCTACAACATACAACAAAAACATCTCTACCTTTCACCAGCATGACATCTTCAACGAATCTTATTATGACAAAAGTTTCCTTTCAATATTCACGGGAGTGATAGTAACTAAGTTTCTTGGTTTGAGGGAACTTATGGGTTAGTTTGGGGGAGTATGTTTGTTTATAAAGGCGAGAATGTTTGATTCTTAGAGAGAAATTTAATGATTTCGATTTCAATTTCATGGACTTCAAAGGATATTCTTCACCTGAAGCTTATTTTTGGAAGATTATATGATCATGATGCTCATGATGAATCATAATCATCATGAGGGGGAGAAAATATAAGCTTAGTTTTGACTAAATATGAGAGAGGTAAAGATATAAGTATATTTGAGGAGAAAAATGTAAGGTCAATTCAAGTATATGAAAGGGGAGAAGATATAAGCAAGAAAATATAGGACAAATCAAGATAATGAGAAAAATAAATTGAAGATTAAGGAAATCATTATGATAAAAGTTGTTTGATTAAGAAGATAAGATTCGTATTTGTCGAAACCCAAAATCACCTTCACTTCACCATGATGAACAAGAAAATAAGATGAGATAAATGGAAGAATTATAGAGAGAGGTTAGAGAGAGAAACTAAGAAAGAAAAAGAGAGATGGTTGATTTTGCAAATGAAAAATACAAATGAGACCAACACCCTCTCCACACTTGGAGAGGGGTATTTATACCCATGTTGGGCCGTGGGTTTGACTTGGGTTGGGTTCGAGTTTACTTGGGCTTTCGCCCGATACACGTGACATATTAGATTACATTTACGAGCCAAATTCCCGTTCTAGCCTATTTAACAAATGACCGAGACCTAATATTATTAATGAACGAACTTCCATGTTTGACTCAATATTTTTGAGGCTAACAATCTCCCCCGAAGTAAGTTCATTGTGATACTCCTTCGTGAGATCAATGAGATTGCTTATGTCGTTAAGCTCTTGTGATCTTTGTCTCTGTCTACGTTGTAAACTTGTTCCTTCATGCTATGCGATCTTTGATCTTGAGCTTTTGTCATTGTCTTTTGACTTCGTCTTTGAATCCGAGATCTTTAAATCTTTTCATTGCTTGTCTTGATCGTCTTTGCCACCTTGCGATCTTGTGTCTTGACCAACATGCTCATACTTTGCATCATCTTGAAAGCTTGCTAACAATCTCCCCCGAAGCTTGATTTATGAGGAGTTATCTTTAATATCAGAGTTTGCGGAAGTCTTTGTCTATAATTCTTGAGCTTTCTTGATTCTTTAATCTTGATGCTTATAGTATGTCTTTGTAGTTTGAGCACGAGCATGCGGTAATGAATCTTTGTCTTGAATCTGAATCTCCTTGCTTCATGGCTGCTCCGTTTCTAATCAAAAATATATTTGAAAAGTCATTCGATGTGTTCTATCACAAAAGGGTTTTTTTGAACACACCGAAAGTGTTATACATTTTGAAAACATCACAAAACCATGTTTGAAAATAATCAATCAACGTGCTCAAGAAATCAATTTTTTTGAACACGTTGATAGTTTTAGATTTCAAAACCATCCGGTTACCCGTTTTATAGTATAAATACTATACTTGTGATCAGGTATATTCAAAGAATCTCCTTGACAGGGTTTCTATCTCAAAGCGTAGGATCTTCTAACACAGATGTATTAGATTCACCATGCTTGCTAGTTCTCATTACCGGAACGTCTCAAAGCAGACAACAGGGTAAGAGTGAATCAGATAGTTACTGTCTTTCAGATTAAGATGTTAATTCATTTACTGGACCAAAATTGATATCCAGTTAGCACAAGTCGTTCTTCCAGTTGACACAAGTTTGTTCATTATAGAATCTAGCAAGTCACCTACCAAGAACTTGTTTGGATGTTGGCTTATTGCGGATTTCCATCTTCACTGTGAATACTTAAGTATTCACTTGGATGTTCTGGAAATCACAAGGATAATGGTAGGACTCTTGTTAACTGTTGTGAACTTGATGTTGGTCTACTAGTGTTTGTTAATGGATTGTGTCCTAATGAGATTTATTTTATTGATCTCTTGGCTCTAGACTCGATTAGTGCGTTTTGGTTTTAGTAATCAGAGGTTGGAGCAGACTGCCACCTATTCAATATCAAATAACTCGGAGTGAGAAAGTCAATAGAAGTCGTGTGTATCTCCGTGATAAATGAGACAAGTTTCTGTTAAGAGAAACCCGAATGTCTAGGGAGGGTTGTGCAGTGCATCATTGGGTCCATGATGTCTTGTCTTCAATACCAGAATTCATCATTGTGAATCTGATAGATTATGTATTGACCCGGTTTCTGCCTAAAGTTGTGTACTCTTCAACCCCTTCAATGCTTACCAAGACGTCATTACTAACACCTTGTTGTGATTGTTCCAGTGTTAGCTCAATCTTAGTCGGCATTTTTCCCTTATACTCATTCATCTCCAATCATACCTAAGGACTGCTATTTCTAACTATGGAGTGTCCTTGGGTAGATCCCTCCAGTTCTGGTTGGATCATAGGACTAATTCCTAACCTAACCACCTTATGACTTCAGAATCGTTGTGAAATTAATAGGTTGTTGGGTAATTGATCGTAACCATAAAACCTTGATTGAAAATCATTCAAAGTGTTTGAAAACATTTGACACTTCGAAAGTTTTAATCATTTAGAAAAACTCCCCTTTCACACGTGCATCGATAACCGAAAGTGTTTTGCACATGTGTGTCGGAGTATAAAGCACTTTGAGTCGATTAGATCACTTATTATTTTCAAGATCACATTTTAATTACATTTCTCCCCTTATTTAAAATATTAATTCACTTAGTTTTTGAAATACTTTGTGATTAAAATTTGTCATGAAAATTCCGTGGAGATAACTGTTTCAGCATGAATTATATGGAACATTAACTTGCTCCCCCTCAATTTTACATATGTTTGACACCAAAAACATGATACCAAGTTGTAAAATAAATATAAACTTGAGGGTTAGCATTGTTGAGCACACAATTTTGAAAGATTTTTATTATCATTAAGAATTCTTGAAAAATTTATGCTCAACCACTTAATCGTCTTATAAAGAACATTCTATTTTTTAATTGTCATTATTATTATTGAGTTGTTATTAAGACTTTTTATAATGTGTTGAATACATAAGAATTGTCATGTGATGATGTATCCAACAACATTAAAACATTGTTTTTCGAAAACAACTCCCCCTCAAACATTTACTTATTTTGAAAATGACACCATTGTAGAAGGAATTGTTTTTATCTTGTAATAAACTATATGAGGGATGGAGTGTTGAACACACAATTTTGAAAGATTATGAAATCGTCAGTGAGAAATTCTTGAAAAATTGTGTTTAACTTTTTGAAAAACCTATATGTTAAGACCTTCTCGTTAACGCTAAGGAAAAGCGCACTGAAAAGTTCACTCTCCTTTGTAGTTGGGTCCGAGTTGACAAAATTGAGAGCAATTACAAGTCATAGAGAAAAATTAGGGAAATGAATGTTTTTTAACATTTGAAACTCTTGCTCGAACTTCATTTACGCGCTCGTGGAGATGTTAATCAACATTTCTAGGTACGTAAATGTTATCGATTCCAAAAGACATGTCAAGAAGATTCTTTTTGTGAAACATTTTCTAATTTTTTAATTTTGTATTTTCTTTTTGAAATTTTATATTTTTTTATTTTGCTTTTTTCAAAAATATTTACAAGTCGATGTTGAAGGGGAATTTATCAAGCAATTTCATTTATTCAAAAAACTCCCAGTTCTGCTGGACGTCATAACATCTCAATACCAATTTGTACTGACAAGATACTGAACCTATCTTGGGTAAGGATTTAGTAAACATATCAGCTAATTGGTATTCAGTTCTGACAAAGTGCACATTCAATTATACCATTTTCAACCTGTTCCTTGATGAAATGATACCGAGTATGGATATGCTTGGTACGGGAGTGCTGCACGGGGTTGCATGAGATTGCTATGGCGGATTGAGAGTCGCAATACAACGGTATTTTGTAGTAGTTGAAGCCATAATCCTTAAGTTGTGTTTTCCTCATCCAAATTACTTAAGCACAACTTGCAGATAACGCCACGTTCTCAGCCTCTGCTGATGACATTGCAGTACAGTCTCGCTTCTTTAACATCCAACTGACTATTTTATCACCTAGGAATTGTATTCCTCTAGACGTGCTTTTGTGAGTATCAATGCATCCAGACCATTGGTCGGCATTGAAAAAGTTGTTAGTTCAAGCCAGAAATCTTCGGATACAGAGTCCCTTGGTTAATGGTACCCCTTAAGTATCGAACGATCCTTTTAACCTTTGAGGTGTTTTTCAGTCGGTCTTGCTTGATAACTTGCACAATAACATACTGCTTGCACTATGTCTGGTCTACTAGATGTCAGATACATGAGTGACCCGATTTTACTACGGTAGTTAGTTTGGTTCGACGGGTTCAACACTCGGAGTCGGCATCTAATTAGGTTTGGTAGCCATTGGTTTTATTTTTTTGGTGATTGGTTGTCACATGAAGTCAACCGTTTTGTTTTCTTTGGTATTTGTGTTGTTTGGTGTTACCTATGTTCCATGCTTTTCCCTTTTTCCTTACCATGTTTTTTTAGTATCTCTATAAGCGTATTGGCTGATTTAAAAGATACCTCTGTTGAGGAATGGTGGATTTGGATAGTCATAAAAAGAATTTCATCTCCCTACAGTTAAGGACATCTCAAAATCTATTGTGCATTAAATTTTCAAATCGTTTGGTAAATTAGGGTTTGTGGACCGAAAACATAATGTCGTTCTACCGTTAAAGTTGCACAGTAGAATGTGCCTCCCGTATCTCTAGCGAGAATAATGTTGTGTCAAGGTACCTTTAGTAAAAACCCTTTAGATACAGAAATTTGAGAGTTTATATACCAGGCTCTCGGAGCTTGTTTCAATCCATATAGAGCTTTCCTTAGTCGTGTTAAACTTTTTCAGGGATGTTCTGGATAACGAACCCGTCGTCTGGTTGTGCAACATAACCTCCTCCTTCAGTGGACCATAAGAAATGTGTTTTCACGTCCATTGATTTTTTAAATTGGCAAAGACTTGTGTGCAGCATTATGCGACGATAAATACGGAAACAGACTTCCAAGCGAGCATCTGGAGCAAATATTCTTCAACTCAAATACCCTCTTCTGAGATAACATTTTAGCATACAAGCGTGCTTTGTTGCGATTTACAGTTTGGTATCATCTTTTTGTTCATTACCATAACCTCTTTAGCTTGATTACGTTTTGCCAAAGGGTTTGTCAATGTCGTTCCTGGACTTGGAGTCTGTCAAACTGCATGAAGCTCTTCCTGCATTGCTTCTTCCATGCGTGATCATTCATTGCTTCCTTAATGTTTTTTGGTTCAACATATACTCACTGTCGAGTCAGCGAACATATACATTTCCGTCATGTATGCAGTTGTCGTCTTGTTTGCACTGGCTTGGATGGATTTCCACAAACTTGAGTTAACGGGTGATCTTTTGTCCATCGGTATTTGGAATCTTGTGGTTGATTGAAGGTATGCATATTTGAATTACCAATATTGCGTGAGGAAGACTCAGCAACTTCTCGTACCGGTGTACAGAAAGGATTGTTAAATTCACCTTCTGCTTGATTATCGTTGTTTTCCTCAGCTATGAACATTTTTGTAGGAGTTGTTGGTTCTGATGTAGGTGATATATCTAGTTGGAAGGTTGTGGTCTTGTTGGCAGAATTTGGTTAGTGGTGAAGAAGACTTTGTTGTGATAGTTGAAATTACCCGCATTGAAAAATTCTTCGTACAAAGGACCAAATAGAAGATCAACTCTTGTTGTGATGGAACTGTTGTATCAGTTGAAGGAGAAACATTTTATAGTTGGGGGACGGGCCATGAGGTTGTCATAATCTGTCGCCTTTGTGTGGGGAACAAGGCTCTGATGTGTCATTAGCAACAGACGTCTCAGACATCTCTTTGATCTCATCAAATTTGAGATGTATGGATTCAACTATCAATCTTGTTCTCTTGCTATAGACACGATATCCCTTTGACTGAGTGGAGTATCCCACCAGAATGCACGGATCCCCTTTTTCTTTCATCTTATCCAAATTCTCACCATCTCTGGTTAGGTAACAAGTGCAACCAAAGATGTGAAGGTGTTTAATTGAAGGTTTCATGTCATTGATGATGTGATATGCCGTTTTCTCATGAGTCGGGATGATGATGGATCTGTTTTGAGTATAGCATGCTGTAACACCCCCAAAAATCACAACGCAACAGAATACCACTTGGGGTGCTACTTCATAATACACAGCGCTAGATACAAGAGAACGACCTCTAAATGTGTCGTTTGAAAAATTTTCGTTGATTTCTTGAAATTGATTTAAACATTGGTCCCTTAATTGCTTCACCATGAAAAACTTGAATGTAAAGATCTATGCACTTCATGTAAGCCAAGTATTTATTTTACCTGAGAAAAAACATGCTTAAAACACGGTCAACAATAAAGTTGGTGTGAGTTCATAGGTTAGTTTAATTATGAAGGTAAGTTTCAATGAATGTAATTGTCCACTGTGTCATCACAGAGTACCATGTAAAAATCCCAAAGATTTATAAAAGATTGCACGACACATTTTATGTCACCAAATAGTAACATTCTTATCCAAGATTTATAAAAGAATTGCGGTTATAGATGAGAATTAATGTCACCAAAATGTTTCAAGCTATGTATTGCCACTTTATTCAAGGTCACAGCTAATAATCCATGTGAGTATAAACAATGATTACTATTACTATAGTTCCTGATACTGCGACGTTTAGACTTGTATGTATGCCAATTTATTCAAGGCACAGTAAGTGTGTACCACATCGTAGGTGTTCCCTCCAATATATATCCCGGGGCAGTAATAAAAGAATATGTTCCCATTGTGGGTGTTCCCTCCAAGAACACCCGGGCATTACAAGAAGACAAAACCTTTGAAAATACCCCAAATACCCTTAATGTTAAACCAAATTCACAAAAAGCCCTAAAACCCTAACATCGTTATCTCTTTTATACTTAGGAGATAACGGATGTTAAATCCCTATAAGCCATTAAAACCTTTACCCGAGCCCATATAATCCCATGGCCCAATTCCATTTCACCGAGCCCAAGTCAATCCTATACACACTCGGGTCAAATAAAGATATAAAAAGAAAATTAAAAGGCGGGAAAACCGTTTTACTGTTTATCTTCTTCCCTGATTGCACCTTGTGTAAAATCGAAGGGTAAATCCCAATTGATAGCATGGATGAAAGATTCAAGTACTATGTGCCATCTCAGCAAAGAAAACGTCACCTCAAAGGCTCTCATTGGTCAATCCGGGACAAGGAGGACACACGTGGATGCAAGGAAACACACAAGGAAGGGAATTTTTGCACTAGATCCCTTGTAAAAGAAGCACAAGTACTCTAACACACGGATTGCCACGCTGGCAATCCGTATGCTCACTTATTTGATCCAAGGGTTACAAGATAGGATCCAATGATTGCAATTTAATTAAGGGACAAGATCAGTTTGAAGGGGAGCGTGTATTCAGACCTAGAAGCTTCTTCTCAGGCTATAAATACAAGACCTTCTGTAACATCCGGGAATTTTTGAAATTTTAAAGGACTATTTTAATCTTTGACTTTTTGAGTTTGACTTGACCTTTTTGACTTTTGGTTGTTCATTATCACATAAAAGCAATTACCGCGTGACCGGTAAAATTTTCGGAACATATTTTAAATAATAAATCATATTTATTATTACATCTCTCAAGGGAAAGTTATTTTTAACTTATTTGATTCGAAACGAAAAAGGATATATATTAATTCATAGTTGATTTATCAAAAACAAACCACTAAATCACGTGTTTGAGCTTCTAAGATTTGTTTAGGAAGGTCCAAGCCAATAGTCATGACTAAGGCTCGGACTCTTAAAGGTTTAGACCGTTCTTTCCTGCTCAAAGCATCAGCAACAACGTTTGCTTTCCCCGGGTGATAACGAATGTCACAATCGTAATCACTAAGCAACTCCAACCAACGTCGTTGCCTCATGTTCAACTCTTTTTGATCGAGGATATGTTGTAAACTCTTGTGGTCGGTAAATACGGTGCACCTTGTTCCGTATAAGTAATGTCTCCACATCTTAAGAGCGAACACCACAGCTCCAAGTTCCAGATCATGAGTTGTGTAGTTTTTCTCATGGATCTTCAGTTGTCGAGAAGCATAGGCTATAACTTTCTCGTTTTGCATAAGCACGGCACCCAAACCCTTATGCGATGCATCGCAATAAACAATGAAGTTTTCTGATCCTTTAGGCAAGGCCAAAATAGGTGCGCTGCACAGCTTTTGTTTAATCAATTGAAAAGCGGCTTCCTCCTTTTCTCCCCAGTCAAACTTCACATTCTTCTGAGTCAGCTTAGTCATTGACTTTGCGATCTTGGAAAAGCCTTCAATGAATCTTCTGTAATAACCGGCAAGTCCTAAAAATTAGCGGATCTCTGTTAAACTCTTAGGAGATGCCCAATATTTAATTGACTCGATCTTTGCAGGGTCTACATAAATGCCCTTGCTATCAATCACATGTCCGAGAAACTGTACCTTTGGAATCCAAAATTCACACTCGGAAAATTTTGTGTACAACTCCAAAACTAATTTGAGATGCTCTTAATGCTCTTCATTGTTCTTTGAATAAATTATTATATCTTCGATAAAGACACTCACAAACTTATCCAAATAAGGTTTGCACACCCGATTCATGAGGTGAATAAATACCGCCGGTGCGTTTATCAAACCAAAAGGCATTACTTGAAATTCATAATGCCCGTAACGCGTCCTAAACACGGTCTTAGGGATGTCTTCTTCGCGGACTCTCAACTGATGGTAACCTGATCGTAAGTCGATTTTCAAGTAGACACTCGACCCTTGAAGTTGATCGAACAAGTCAGCAATTCTAGGAAGTGGATAACGGTTCTTCATCGTTAACTTGTTCAGTTCATGATAATCGATGCACATGCGAAACGATTCATCTTTCTTCTTGACGAACAAGACCGGAGCTCCCCAGGGTGAAGAGCTGGGTCTTATAAATCCTTTGTCGGATAGTTCTTGAAGTTGTTCTGCCAGTTCTTTCATGTCTGATGGTGCCAACCGATAAGGCGCCCGTGCTACAGGTGCAGCACCTGGTACCAAGTCAATTTGGAACTCTACTTGTCAAGCTGGTGGAATACCCGGCAAGTCTTTAGGAAAAACTTCAGGAAAGTCTCTGACAATCGGTACGTCCTCAAGTCGCTTTCTCTCTGACTTGTCTTTGGTTTCCTTCGTGGTAATGTGTGCCAAAAAGGCATCACATCCCTTTGACAAATACTCTTGTGCTTTAGTGCACGAAATGATATTTAGTCGGGATTCTTCCCTTTGGTTGTTCCCATTGCCTTGAAAAATTAACATCTCTCTTTTGAATGGAACACGTAAAATCTTCTCGTCACAGATGATCACTCCATGATACTTTGTTAACCAGTCCATCCCAATAATGACGTCAAAACTACCGAGTGGGACCGGCATCAAGTCGATGTCGAAAGGGTGGTTCATGAAGTTTAGAGTGCAACCATGAATTATGGTGTTAACTCCTATGATTTTCCCATCTGCTAATTCTACATCATAATGACTTTCTAACGTAGTGGGGGTAATGTTAATCAAGGCACTAAAGGTAGTAGATACAAAGCTCCTATCCGTACCAGTATCAAACAAAATTGTAGCATAACGGTTGTTGAGAAGAAACGTACCCGTGATGACGTTAGAGTCCGGGCTAGCATCTTTTCCTCCCAAAGCATAAGCTCTTCCTTGAGCTGTGCTATTTCCGTTGCCATTCCCACGGTTCTTTAGTTTAGGCAATTCTTCTTTATGTGACCAGTCTTACCACATTCATAGCATGCTGCTGCCTTTTGATTCTTGTTGTTGTTATTGTTGTTGTTGTTATTGGTATTGACCTGACAATCATTGGTAGCATGACCATACCTCTTTCAGTTTCTACATTTGGGTGCACATTGTCTGTTGTGGTGGTAGTTGTACTTGGTGCACAGAGGTAGATTTCCAGTGTAAGCTTTCTTTTCACCAGGGCCAGCAGTGTATGCCCTAGCTACATTTTGCTTCTTGTGGGGTTGTTGATTGTTTCTTGATGAATCATCAGCCTTCCTCTTGTTGTTATTCTGCCTTTCTGCATAAGTATGTAGTTTCTGATCTATCAAGTCATTGGGCAACTCGATAGCATCATCAAGAGTTTTGGGTCTTGCAGACATTACATTCTCATAAATGTTATCAGGAAGTCCATTGATGTACTTGTCCACCTTTTTGGTCTCATCAGCAAGAAATTTGGTGCACATCAAGGCTAGTTCTTGGAAACGCTGAGTATACGCTGTAACATCGTTTCCCCTGACCTTAAGATTCCACAGTTCAATTTCAAGTTTCTTGATTTCACTTTTTAGACAATATTTATTCGTCAACTTCTTCTTGAGAGTCCCCCAAGTCATAGCATAGGCAGCATCATGACCTAAGGTTCTCACATGACTATTCCACCAGGTTAGTGTAGCACCTAGCAGAGTGCATTTCATGAAATCGGTGTAGGAACAGACACGTGCAGGTTGCATAGGCCTTCTGAGTCCTCCACCTGAACTTTGACTTGCATTATCCTGAGTATGGGTAGAGTTTCTTTGGATTGCCCGATCGATCATAGCTTGAATAGATTCTGGAGTCATGGCGTTGTTTGCTCATTGTCTTGTTACAAGCATGATTCTACTAATTACAAGAATACAATGTACGTGAGATATAATTACAATGTCGATACAAATAGATATGATAATAATAATTACACCACAACACAATGGAGAATGAATAAAATGAAATCAACCATAACATAATACATCAACATTTCATAACATAATGTCGAATCGTACATGATTTGTTTGGATACAAAATGACCACTAATGATCTAGTACAGAAAATGAAAATACGTCCTAGAGTCTATTAGCTGGGAGTTACCCATAAAACTTAATAGACTATACAAGATAGCTAGAAATGAAAAGTACAACTAACAGCTACTGCCGGTGTCCTCCACCGTATTAATCTGAGCACTAGCCTCTAGTACATGGGTACGCATCATCTGTCTGACTGCATCATCCTCAGCTCTCTGGCGCTGCTTGATATGTGAGAAATCACATATCCTTTCTATATCAAAAATGGCCCTTAAATGATTAAAATATGCAAAAATATGCTTGTATTAGTGTATTTTGTTGTATGTGAATGTGTAGGTACGGATAATGCAAAAATCACAAGAAAACAGTCAAAACCAGAAAAACACAAACACGGGAACGGATAGAGAAACGAATGTTATAACATGTCGGATTACGATTGGTTGGGCCTACAGGGCCCACAATACTTACATATGAACTCTTACTGTTATATTAGGGCACCAGTTTCATGAATTTAGAGTAATTGTAATCATTGTTTTATACTCACATGGATATTTACTGTGCCTTGAATAAAGTGGCAATACATACTTGAAATATTTTGGTGACATTAAATTGGTCATGCATTCTTTATAAATCTTTGGGATAAGATTGGTACTTTTGGTGACATAAAATGTGTCGTACATTCTTTATAAATCTTTGGGATTTTTACATGGTACTGTGATGACACAGTGGACAAATACATTCATTTGAAACTTACATTCATATTTAAACTAACCTATGAACTCACCAACTTTATGTTGACACTTTTAAGCATGTTTTTCTTAGGTGATATAGATACTTGGCTTACTTGAAGTGCATTGGAGTCTATACATTCAAGTTTTTCATGGTGATGCAATTATGGGACAAATGTTATATCAATTTCAAGGAAATCAATGAGATTATTTTCAAACGACACATTTAGAGGTCGTTCTCTTGTATCTAGCGCTGTGTATTATGAAGTAACTCCCCTGGACACAATTCCGCTGCGACATGTTTTTGGGGGTGTTACACCTTATCACTCACAGGAAGCAGAGTTTTTTTTAGCTTAGTAGTAGAGTTTTAGCTTATTTTAAATCATGTTTTAGCTTAATTGTTTTTAATCTCTTGTAATCTCTTTTTCATATCCTTGTAATCATTTTTCAAGTTTAATAATATTCATTTTACAACTTTCATATTATGTCTTGATTTTCATTATAAGTTCTCATGTCTCAATAAGCTTTTACTATTTAATAAGCTCGAATTCTACTCAAATAAACTCATAAAAGCTCTTATAAGTTTGTTCAACCCCTGGAATTGGATTGCTGCTGGTTGAACAAGCTTGGTTTAGTACTTGATGGTCAAGTGTTAGGATATATTAGTTAATAAGCTTTAGACAGCTTATTGGGTTTAAGTTAAAAAGCTTAAGCTCATTTCTAAGCTCTATTGAGAGCATTTAGATCTCTGTTTAAGTTGAGAACCAAAGGTACACTTCACATTTTAATTCTAAAAGCTTAATATGCTGATTTGCTTATTCTACTGCTTATTTTAGTGAAATAGCTTAATTGTGTTTGTTTGTGCTTGTTTAGCTGTAAATTAGCTTAGTTAATTCATATTAGTTGCTATAATCTGTTTTTAAGTCTTAGTATAGTTAAAAAGACAAACAGTTAAGAAAAAAATCCAAAAATATAGTCATTTTAAGTTCAGCTTATTTCTTCTGTTTCAGTGCTTAATATCTGTTGTTTTTAGTTTAATTGCTCTTAGTTAGCATAGTTATCAATCTATTTTAGCTTATTTTAGTCTTTAATAACTTAAAAATGTCAAGTCAGTTTCTAAGGGAGTGTTTGGCACAAGCAGTTCCAACATAAGTTAGAACTGTTTAGCTGCCTTGTGCTTTTTAGTCAGCTTTAGTAGCTCATAATAAGTCTTTTAAATAGTTTTAAGTAGGATTTAAACGCTTAATTTGTTTTTTAAGGTTTCCTCTAAGTATTGTGTTCATCTGTGGAAATATCATATAGTAAAAAGCTTATTGGATAAAAAATTGGTTTAGGTGCTCTTTAGAGTTCATTTTAACTTTCATTTGATCTGATAATGCAGTAAGATTGGTTGGCAAAACCTGTCATTAGCAATTTTAAGTTTTGTTCTCAAAACCTGTCAATTGCATCAGCAGTTTTAAGTTTTAAAATTTAGTTTTTCAAATCCAAATTTAGTTTAGTTAAAGTTTGAATTAAGGTCTGAAATTCACACAACAAGCTCTTTGTAGTCTATTTTCAATTTGTCAAAGCTTATTTTTGCATTTGTAGCTTATTTTCCATCTGTTTTTGAGCTGCAAATCATAGTTTTTTTTCATTTGACAAAGTTTGAAAAATTTACATTTTAACATGCATCAGTCATTTTCAATAAGCTTTTTCTTAGCTTAACTGAGTTTCAAAATGTTTTTTAAAAGCTTTTCTAAACAGTCTTTCATCTCTACTTTTTATAAGTACAAGCCTTTTAGTCACAAGGTTCCATTAAAGAGCTTATTTATAAGCTCAAAGTCCGCCAAGTGTCCCTTTTGGTTTGTAGTTTTTCATTAAAAAGCTGTTTGGATTTTAAGCTTTATTCTTGTTTCCTTTAGCTTATCACTTGCTTAATCTGCTTATTAGATTAGACTTAGATAGCTAGTAGCTTTTAGTTCATAAATTTTAGCTTATTGTTAGCTTTTTGACTTGTCAGTTTTAGATAAAAAGCCAAAAAGTAAAAAAATTAGTTAAGTGTTTTTCTTGATTTAAAAAGCCTTTTTCAGCTTATTTTTAGTTGTCATAAAAGTAGTTTTTACCAACAGTGTAGTTTCTGCTTATTTACATTCTTTGTTTTAACACTTTTCAAATAAAAAAAAAAAAAAATTGCAAAAAAGAAAGGTCCAAGGACTCGAACCCTGGACCTCTCCCTTAAACACACACACATACTTACCAGTTTGCTACATTAGCTCATCTGTTAGGATCTCCCTTTAGTTAATTTTTAAACACGTTTCACCTTTTTATTTTAATAAGCTGTTTTTGCTTATTACACAGCTTATTCAATAAGCCGTGTTACAAATTATATTTTTCTTAGATTCTTTACTATTCAAACTACTTTTCATAATTTTTTCAGAATTTTTATAAAACGTTTAGAATTTTTTATATTTAATTATCTTTAAAATCGTTTTTAATTCATAAAAAATTATAAAAAAGTCAAAAAAAATATAATTTTTTTTTGCAAATTTTATTTTATTATATAGTTTCTAGGAAAATTAGTTTTGCTTCCGTAAGGTTTAAATTGTAAAATTTTGTTTTTTTAAAGAACGGGATTCATTCCCGTTCACGTTTTTCATATTTTTAAGCTCAAATCAACTCCGTTTTCATTCTAGTTTTCTTTAATCTTACTTTTTAGTTAATTAGAGTCAATTAAAAGTGAAAAGTTCATTTTAGGTTTATTTTTGGGAATTTAGGGTTTTTAGTCACCGTTTAGGGTTCCCGTTTTGCGTTTTTAGTTAAAGTTTAATTTCCCGTTATTAAAGTTAGGTTTAATTGTCCCTTAATTTGCTCACTTTTAGGATTTTAGAAAACAAATCATCTTCGAACCAATTCAAATCATTGTCCAAATAACAAACGTGGTCTCAATTTCATAAATCTTTGGGAAAACGACCCGGTAATCACTTACCGGTTAAAACGTGTAGTATTTTTGTAAGATTTTTCCTACTACCTTTGTCCTCAAGGGTAGTTTTGGAATATTCTATACTTTGGATATTATTACGTATATAATTGACTATCAATCAATTTTTCGCCCCGTTGTCGGGGATTTGTGATTAAGATTCTTTCGTTTGAAGTTTGTTGATCGTGATTTGGAGAACCTTTCTTCTTCGAAAGTTACGCTTTTAAGTAAATCTAAAATAAAAAAAAATAAAAATATAAAAGTAAAAATTATTTTTCTTTTCTTTTTAGTATAAGTAGAAGATTATTAAATAAGAAAAATACAAAAATATTTGCTCTTCCGGATTTTTCGATTTTTTCTATGAATTCATTAAGAAATAAAAAAATAAATTAACCAAGTTGGTAAAAGAACACCAACAAATAATACTTTCAGTTGAAGTATTATCCATCAATAAGTTCCCGAACCAAATATTCAAGATTTTTACCGTTTGTGTCACTTATGAAAAAGGCGCACCTCTTTTGTAAAATTTATTTTACTTAAGAGAGTTACCCTAAGTTTATTGATTATTCGGTAAACAAAAATATTTCCTTTTCTCATTTCTTTTATCATTTCATTTGTTAGTTTAGTGCATGCGCACTAGAAATTCCAATTTTCCAACTAATTCAAACGTAACCATTCTGAGACGACGAAATAAAGGACGTGCTACAAACATAGTCGAACCCGAGCTTCATACTATCGTTGCACCAATGGCGGAACGTACAATGGAAGTGCTACTCCGAGCACCCATGGAAGGGTACAAAGAAGCTATCGTTTTACCAGAAATTAATGCGGATCATTTTGAGATTAAAACAAATTTGTTACAATTGGTTCAAGCGAACCCGTTTCACGGTTTAGAGAACGAAAATCCTCATGCTCATATCAATAGTTTCAAAAGGATTACTTCGACTCTACGATTTAGGAATGTGCCAAACGATGTGATTAAGCTAAAGATCTTTCCATATTTACTCGAGGGGGCTGCTAAAACCTGGTACGAGAAAGAACCTCCTAATTCAATCTTGACTTGGGAGGATCTCGTTACCAAATTTGTAAATCAATTTTTCCCTCCTCCGAAAATGACTCACTTAAAGAATAAAATCTCTTGATTTACCCAAAAGTTCGATGAGTCTTTTAGTAAAGCGTGGGAACATTTAAGGAAATGCTTAGAGCTTGTCCCCACCATGGATTTATGGAGTTAACTCAAGTTGATACATTCTATAATGGTTTAAACGACAATGATCAAGACTCCTTAAATGCCGCGGCGGGTGGAAATCTTTTGAGTAAGACGACTAGAGAAGCTTTGAATATAATTGAGAACAAATCAAAAGTGCGTTATTCACAAAACAAACCAAATACTTCTAGGATGAATACGACTTCTAGGGAAAGTGATAGTAAGACGGATGAGATAATTGATAAGCTTGCGGATCAACTTTCGACCTTAGTCGAGATTGTTTCTAAGAAAGTTGTCACTCCCGCTCCGGTTAAAGCGGTTGAGGAAACTTGCGTTACTTGTGGTGGTGCCCATTCTTGGTATAATTGTCCGACTACTGATAACAATCAAGCTAGTTTTTGTGCGACCACGGGTACTTACAATCAAGTTAACCCTCCGAACCGTGTTAGTAATCAAATGGCACCACCAGGTTTTGCTCCAGTGCAAAACAATGGTCAAAATAGGTTTAATCAAAATCAAGGTCAAGGGAATAATTTGAATCGGGGAAATAATTTTCATGTTAATTAAGGATTTCAAAATAAAAATGCTTCGAATGTTCAAAACCAAGGATTTCAAAACCAACCTTTTCAAGTGCCTAATAATCAAGTTCAACAAGAGTTTTCAAATGAGTTTTCAAGTTACAAGAGGAATAACGACCAAATGATGAGAAATATGCAAAATCAAATCAACTCGTTGAAAGAAGACCTTAAGAATAAAATTCAAAACACGATAAAATCTCAACAAGCCCTTATGATGTTACAACAAACTACTTTTCAAAATAATTTGAAAAACATGATTTGTGGATTATTTCAAAACCAAGCCTTAACTTCAGGTACTCTTTTGAGTAATACCATTCCAAACCCGAAGGGTGAGATGAAAGCGATCACTACTCGAAGTGGTGTTGCTTACAAGGGACCCTCGATTCCTACTAATCCTTCTCCTAAAAAGGTAGTGGAACGAGAAACCGAGGAGACAACGGATAAAGAGCAATCTAATTTCCAAGGAAGTACCGCTCAAATCCCACCTCCGGTTACCCCCATTCAAATTTCGGAAGCCGATGTTCCGAAGAATTTGCCTAAAACCACTCCCATTCTGGAACCCGATGTTCCGAAGAGTTTACCTAAGCCACATATTCCATATCCTTCTCGACTTAATCAAGAAAAGTCTCGTGACAAAGCTTCAAATCAAAAAGAGAAGATTTTTCAAATGTTTCAAGATTTGCGTTTTGACATAAGTTTTGCGGATGCTTTACTTTTGATGCCAAGATTTGCTCCTACGATTAAGAGTTTGCTCATGAATAAGGAAAAGTTGCTTGAGTTAGCTAAGATACCGTTGAACGAGAATTGCTCGGCGATGCTCCTCAAAAAGCTTCCCGAAAAGCTTGGAGATCCCGGCAAGTTTCTTATTCCATGTAATTTCCCGGGAATGGATGTATGTCACGCCTTGGCCGATCTTGGCGCAAGCATAAATCTTATGCCTCTTTCTATTTGGAAAAAGCTTTCTTTACCTGAACTTACACCAACTCGGATGACTTTAGAGTTAGCGGACCGATCGATTACTTATCCTAAAGGACTCGCCGAAGACGTTTTTGTCAAAGTTGGGAAATTTCATTTTCCTACCGACTTTGTTGTTGTCGATTTTGAAGCCGATCCTCGAGTACCTCTCATACTTGGGAGATCCTTTTTGAGGACCGGTCGTGCTTTAATTGATGTTTATGGAGAAGAAATAACCCTTCGAGTTGATAACGAAGCCGTCACTTTTAATTTAGATCAAACCACGAGATACTCCTCTACAAATGATAAGTCGGTAAACCGAATTGATATCATTGATGCAGTTTGTGAGGAGTATGCTCCGGAATTACTAGGATTTTCTAATAATAATTCTTCGGGTGGCAATCCCACCCCGACGTCTGAGCCGTTTACTTCCGAATTCATTTTGGAAGAAATCGAAGCTTATCTCAAGGACGATTCGATTTCACCGGAAATTGATCATGCCGATTGCGATCCAGAGGGAGATATTTGCTTGATCGAAAAATTGTTAAATAATGACCCGTTTCAACTTCCTCCAATAGACCTTAAACAAAGTGAAGTCACCAAGGCGAAATCTTCAATTGAAGAGCCTCCGGAATTAGAGTTAAAAGATTTACCATCTCACTTGGAATATGCTTACTTGGAAGAAAACGATAAGTTCCCGTGATTATTGCAAAAGATTTAAAAGATAATGAAAAAGATGCTCTCTTAAAAGTGCTTAAATCTCATAAACTAGCCATTGCTTGGAAAATCACCGACATCAAGGGTATCGACCCTCGTTTTTGTACACACAAAATCTTGATGGAGGATGATTACAAACCCACGGTTCAAAGTCAAAGACGGGTTAACCAAAAAATTCACGAGGTAATCAAAAAGGAGATCTTAAAACTTCTTGATGCCGGAATGATTTACCTGATCTCCGACAGCCTATGGGTAAGTCCAGTACATTGTATTCCAAAGAAAGGAGGAATTACCGTTGTTGCTAATGAAGAGAATGAATTAATTCCGACACGATTAGTTACCGGGTGGAGAGTTTGTATCGACTATAGGAAGTTAAATGAAGCAACTCGAAAAGATCATTTTCCATTGCCGTTTATGGATCAAATGATAGAAAGATTAGCCGGGAATGAGTTTTATTGTTTTCTAGATGGATTTTCAGGGTATTTCCAAATACAATAGATCCCCAAGACCAGGAGAAAACTAATTTCACATGCCCGTATGGAACTTTCCCGTACCGTCGTATGCCATTTGGCTTGTGTAATGCTCCCGGTACTTTCCAACGGTGTATGATGGCCATATTCCATGATATGATCAAAAAGACTATGGAAGTGTTTATGGATGATTTCTTAGTTTTTGGGGATAGTTTTGATTCATGCCTCTCCAATTTAGAAAAATGCTAAAACGGTGTGAAGACACGAATTTAATTCTTAATTGGGAGAAGTGCCACTTTATGTGTAAAGAAGGAATTGTGTTAGGGCATAAAACTTCGAAATCGGGAATTGAGGTTGATCGTGCTAAAGTTAATGTTATCGCTAAGCTCCCTCACCCGACTACCGTTAAAGGTGTTAGGAGTTTCTTAGGTCATGCAGGTTTTTACCGTCGTTTTATCCAAGACTTTTCCAAAATAGCTAGACCAATGACTCACCTTCTTGAGAAGGAAACACCGTTTGTGTTTTCTAAGGAATGTATTGATGCTTTTCAGACTCTTAAAAAGAAGCTTACCGAAGCTCCAATCTTAGTTATCCCGGATTGGAACCTACCTTTCGAACTCATGTGTGATGCAAGTAATTTTGTGTTTGGTGCGGTTTTAGGACAACGAAGATCGAAGCACTTTCAGCCTATACATTATGCTAGCAAGACAATGACAGAAGCTCAAATTCATTACACTACCACGAAAAAGGAAATGCTTGCCATTGTGTATGCTTTTGAAAAGTTTCAACCATATCTTGTCTTATCTAAAAGCATAGTGTATACGGATCACTCGGCTTTAAAGTACCTTATGAACAAACAAGACGCCAAATCGAGGTTGCTCCAGTGGGTTCTTCCCCTACAAGAATTTGATATCACCATCCGTGAGAACCTTGCGGCGGATCATTTATCTAGACTTGAGAATCCTCATAAGGATGTGTTTGAAAACAAGGACATAAATGAACATTTTCCTTTAGAAACTCTTAGAGTTATTTCTAGTGAAAGTACCCCATGGTTTGCGGACTATGCAAATTACCATGCGGGGAATTTTATCATCAAAGGAATGACAACTCAACCAAAAAGAAAGTTTTTTAAGGACGTTAAACACTATTTCTGGGACGATCCCTTTCATTTTCGTATTTGTGCGGATCAAATCATTCGACGGTGTATGCATGGGCAAGAAGCTATTGATATTCTTAGAGCTTGTCATGAAGGACCCACCGGGGGCCATCATAGTGCCAATCTCACCGCTTAAAAAGTATTTGATGCTGGTTTCTTTTGGCCTACCATATATCGAGATGCCCATACTATGATGAAATCTTGTGATACGTGTCATAGACAAGGAAAATTTCACAACGAGATGAGATGCCTCAAAACGCTATCCAAGTTTGTGAAATCTTTGATGTATGGGGTATTGATTTTATGGGACCATTTCCGTCTTCACATGGGAATAAATACATCCTCGTAGCCGTTGATTATCTTTCAAAATGGGTTGAAGCAAAGGCGCTCCCCACAAATGATGCTAGAGTTGTAGTAAAAATTTTGAAGTCTCTTTTTGCCCGATTCGGAACACCTAGAGCTATTATAAGCGATCGTGGGACCCATTTTTGTAATGATCAGTTTGCTAAAGTAATGTCTAAGTATGGGGTCACTCATCGTCTAGCTACCGCTTATCACCCTCAAACGAGCGGTCAAGTGGAGGTGTCCAATCGAGGTTTAAAACGTATTCTAGAAAGGACGGTTGGAGAAAACCGTGCCTCGTGGTCCGACAAACTAGATGACGCTTTGTGGGCATTTCGTACCGCTTTTAAGACACCAATTGGTTGTACGCCTTACAAGTTAGTGTACGGAAAGTCTTGCCATTTACCTATCGAGTTAGAGCATAAAGCATATTGGGCTTTGAAACATGCTAATTTCGATCTTAAAACCGCGGGTGATCACCGGAAGCTTCAACTTAATGAACTTAATGAGCTTCGTGATCAAGCTTACGAGAATTCTTTAATTTATAAAGAGAGGACGAAGAAGCTTCACGACTCAAAGATCAAAAACCGCATTTTCAATGTTGGTGATCGAGTTTTACTCTTCAACTCTCGTCTAAAGATATTCTCCGGAAAGCTTAAAACTCGTTGGTCAGGACCTTTCACCATCACCAAAGTTTTTCCATACAGAACCATTGAGTTATCTCAACCCGATGGTCCAAACTTTAAGGTGAATGGTCATCGTGTGAAGCATTACTTCGGAGAGGACTTACCACCCAAGGTAGTCCAGGATCTCCACACTTTCTCCAAGGACGAATAAATTCGGGGATCGAGTCAAGCTATGTGACTCGGTTACCAAAAACAAAGCGCTTCGTGGGAGGCACCCCATGCTTATCCTTCTATCTTCTTTCTTATTTCTATTATGATGTGAGGAGACTTGTACTCTTTTGATTCTTGTTGTTTGTACTTGTGATTGTTTGCAAGATTAACCCAAAATTTTCTGAAGACTCTCGTGTTCATTGTTTTGTCCCGGTCCACTCGAGCTTCTTAGCCTTTGCTTGCCATTAGTTTGGGGAAATCCGATATCCTAAGATTATTATTGACTAACGTTTATCTTTTAGCACACTTGATAAACGGCTTAAGATTTTTGTTTGATACTTTCTTCATGCTTAGATTATGCATTTGACTTTTTAAGTTCTAGTATGGGGTTTTTAAAAGTCTTAGGCTAGGAAACATTGAGGACAATGTTTAATTTTAGTATGGGGTAGTATATCTTCGATATGATCTTACCTACATTTGCCCGTTGTTCTCACGTACCCAGTTTTTCCCACAAAATTTAAAAAAATATGAAAATTTTTAAAATTTTCAAAAATAAAATAAATGTTTTGTCATAATTTTGACTTTCCTACTGGGTAGAATAAGAATAAATTTTGACCTAATCGAGCGTGTTGAGCTCTAGCTTGTTCGCGAAGAACGAAAAATGATAGAGTTAAGCATGAGTGGGATGCTAAACAAGGATTAGTTGGAAATCTTAAAGAGCTCATGTATGTAACTTGTGGCTTTTTCTCCCATAAGCTCCTAACCAGATTAATATACGTGCTGTTTTTGGAGATTAAACTTAAATCAACAATTTTTATGTAGTATATAGCAACAATTTTTATGTAGTATATAGCAAAAATTGTAGTATACACCTAAGATATGAATAATTGTCGAGAGTGAAAAGTTCACAAGTTGCAAATATGAATAGTGTTAGCATCTTAACTGATATTTAGCGGTGATTTCGTTTTAAGCTTGGTTTGGAGCAAGTGAAAAGTCGGGAACGATGAATTTATCTTTTTTGGGGCATTCTCGGATCGAAATGTATCTTGTTCTATGATCCCTAACAGTTATGGAAGTAACGAAAGTCGGAATATTCTAGGTAATTATAAAAAAAATGGAAAAAGTTTTGAAAAATGGAAAAATGTGGTGTTTTAAAGCTTGTGATTTCTTAAACTTTCCACACAAAAGTCTTTGCTACTTTTCAAAGATTTAGTTTGGGGAAGTTCTGAGGTATTTGGTTTTAGAGCATATAATATTGCGCGAGGACACGACAATCACTTAATTTGGGGAATTTTGATATGTGAGAAATCACATATCTTTATTATATCCAAAATGGCTCTTAAATGATCAAAATGTGTAAAAATATGCTTGTATTTGTGTATTTTGTTGTTTGTGTATGTGTAGGTACGGATAATGCAAATATCACAAGAAAACGGTCAAAAGCCGGACAAACACGAACACGAGAATGGAAAGAGTACAAAAGAGCCGGAAGATTGCTATCAATGGTCAACATAGTCAATCCTTGGTCAACATTGGTCAACCACAAAAAAACAAAATCCTCAAAATACCCAAAATACCCTAAATGTTAAACCCAATTTCACCAAAAATCCCTAAAACCCTAACACCTTTATCTCTTTTATACTTAAGAGATAACGGTCGTTATCTTCTTATAATAAACCAAAATCATTAACCCATTTACCCTTCTTTATAACCAAGCCTGTGGCCCAATCCTTTTATATCTAGGCCCAAGTCAAACCCCCCAAATCCCTGGGTCAAATAAAGATATATACAGTTAAAAATGGCGCGAATCCCTTTTTACTGTTTATCGTCTTCTTTAATCAATTTCCCATCAAAATCAAAGGGGTGATTTAAATTGATGATGTGGCATCAAGATTCGAGTACCAAGTTATGAGTTGGCAGAATAAAACATCACCAAGGCCTCTCATTGGCCAAGACGCCTCAAGGAGGACACGCGGGGTTCTAAAGAAACACACAAGGAAGGAAATTTTTGTACTTAAACCTTTGGTAAAGAAGCACAAGTACTCTGACACACAGAATGCCACGCTGGTAATCCGTGTGCTCACTTATTTGATCCAACGGCTTAAACAAAGGATCCAATGATTGGCATTAAAAGAAGGGACGAGATCAAAGCTTGGAGGAGTATGTTGAGAGGCCTAGAAGCTTCTCTCTCAGCTATAAATACAAGACCTTCTCACTCACAGAGGAATCATCTTCTTTTTCAGTTTTTAGTAGCTTAATATTTAGCTTATTTGCATGTAATTTTTCAGCTTATGGTTTTTAGCTAATTGTAATTTCCTTTCCAACACTTTGTATTCATTTTAGTTATTAATAAAAAATTGTTTTCCTTTTAAACTCTTTTGTCAATTCTGATTTCACTTTTATGGAAAATAATGGTTTATTAAGCTCGTTTACTGTTTCATAAGCTCATACTATTTTTAAGCTACTAAAAGCTCTCTTATAAACTGGATCATCCCTTGGAATTGGATGGCTGTTGGATGATCAAGTTTGGTAATAGTCCTTGAAGGTCAAGGGTTAGGATAGAATAGGAATTGATTTTTTCTTATAAGCTATAAGCTATAAGCTGTTTGCATAAGCTCTGTTTGAGCAAACTATCCCTGTTTAGCTGGGATTTCAGGTTCTACATCATTTACTTTTTCTGTCTTTTAAATTTCCTAGTTAAACTGTTCTTACTAGCTTAGATTTGCTTATTGTCTGCTTTGATTTACTTATTAACTGTTTAATCTTGCTTATTGATGCTCATTTTAGTAGTTTTATGCTAATTGTGTTTACTAGATAGTTTTAATCTTAAGTTTGCTTTCTATTTCTATAAAACTGTCAAAAAACCAAAAATAAGTAGCATAGTTTAAATAGCTTAATATCATGGCTTATTGTTTGCTTATTCCTGCTTAAGAGGTCTGTCTATAGCTTATTAATATCTGGTTATTGATCTCATCTTCTATAAGCTGAAATGGATTTTAGAAAAATAAAGGGGTGTTTGGGTCAAGGCAGTACTAACTAAAGTTAGTACTACCAAGACTCCTTTGGTACTTTATTCCAACTCAATCCATCATTTTAAAGTTATTGGAAGCTCAGTTAAATTAGCATAATGAGCTCTAGTTGATTATAGCTAAATTGGTTTTTCATTTTGCATTCTATTTGAGTGTAGGATCTAGTAGAGATAGCCTGCACTTTGTGGACTTAAGGTTTGAATCATCTTTATGCAAACTGCATCAGTAGGAATTTCTGCAAAAAAAAGAAACCTTTTTCAACCTAAAAAATCAGAGGGTAATTTTTAGAGTTAGGTTTTGAAATTTTGTTTGCAAGTAGCTTGTAGGTCATTGTCAAATGGTTTTAGCTTAATTTGTTCTCAAAAGTTCATATTGCTATCTGTTTTTAAGCTCAAAATTTAGAATTTGTCTTTTCAAAACAAAAATTTACTCAGCTCTTACTGAGTGAATAAGCAGTTTTAAATTAGCATTTTTCTTTAAGCATTTCATTTTCAAACTTATTTGCAAAAGTTGTTTCTAGTAGCCTTTAAGTCACAGTTTAAGCTACTATAGCTCTTTTTGCCATAAGGATCTTTGAGCTTATCTAAAAATAAGCTCAAAATCACCCTTAGGGCCTGTTTGGTGTTTCTAGCTTATGGCTTGCTTCCTTCTAGTTAAGTTTAGCTTATTAGGTTAATTTTAGTCTAGAAATAGTTAATTCAGTGCTTATTTAGCTTATTTTAGTTTATAGCTTATTAAGTTTTGTCAAAAGTAAAAAATATATAGTTAAGTACTTTCTGTCTGTTTTAAGCTCATTTACTGGCTTATTGGTTAGCTTTTAGAAAAAGTTATTTTTACAAATTCTGTTTGTTTTTAGCTTATATACAACTTTGCTTTTTAACCTTTTTCAAAATATAAAAAAAAGGGAAGATGGAAGTCGGGGGAGAGCAAGACTCGAACCCCCGACCTCAACACTCTCAAACCTTTTAAAGCCTCACACTCCCACACACAAACCATCTCGCCCTTGGGTCTTTTTCGGTATAGGATTGCACAATTTATCTTTTATATACATTTTAGCTCTTTTAGTATAATAAGCTATTTTTTGCTTATTACACAGCTTATTCGATAAGATGTGTTTCCAATTTATTTTTCTTAGATTCTTCACTACTCAAGCTATTTTACGTAATTTTTTTTAGATTTTTCATAAAACGTTTAGTATTTTTTATATTTAATTTTCTTTAAAATCGTTTTTAATTCATAAAAAATTATAAAAAAATCAAAAAAATATATTTCTTTTTTAGAAAATTTTCTTTTATCATATAGTTCCTAGGAAAAATAGTTTTGCTTCTGTAGGGTTTAAATTGCAAAATTTCGTTTTTTAAAGAACGGGATTCATTCCTGTTCACGTTTTTCGTGTTTTTAAGCTCAAATCAACTCCGTTTTCATTCTAGTTTTCTTTAATCTTACTTTTTAGTTAATTAGAGTCTATTAAAAGTGAAAATTTTATTTTAGGTTTATTTTTGGAAATTTAGGGTTTTTAGTCACTGTTTTGGGTTCCTGTTTTGCGTTTTTAGTTAAAGTTTAATTTCCCTTATTAAAGTTAGGTTTAATTGTCCCTTAATTTGCTCACTTTTAGGATTTTAGAAAATAAATCATCTTCGAACCAATTCAAATCATTGTCCAAATAACAAACGTGGTCTCAATTTCATAAATCTTTAGGAAAACGACCCTGTAATCACTTACCGGTTAAAACATGTAGTATTTTTATAAGATTTTTCCTACTACCTTTGTCCTCAAGAGTAGTTTTGGAATATTCTATACTTTGGATATTATTACGTATATAATTGACCATCAATCAATGGTATACTCTGAAAAAGACGTGTGTTGAACTTGTACGACCATTCCGACGCCTCATCAACACACTTTTGCTCAAGAACTCAAATTGGAGAATCATCCCGAGCAACATATCAGGGGAGTTCCTCGTTCTAATTCTATTTCCTATTATCTTTAATTGTTTTATCTATACAACAAGGACGTTGTATAATTTAAGTGAGGGGATGGAGAATTTGAACGCCTACTTGTCATTTCTTTTACAAATAATATGCTATATGCTTAAATTATGCCAAATTAAAATTTTTTTTAGCATAACTTTTGTAAAAATTACTAGTTACATGACCTAATGCACTATAACCCGTTAATACCAAATTGTGAGAATTAAGCCTTTTCCGTTTCAAACGTTTACTAAAAATTCCACAAAAATTATGAGTGTGCCGGTGATGTAGTAGACCTTAGAACTTGGCTTGGTATATCACTCGAGACCACAACGATGAGGTACTATGGATTTAGATGGAGTAACATGTTTAACTGGTAAATTTCTAGGAATACACAAAAAAGCCTAAATGTTATAAAATTAACTAACTACATTGGTTAGTTAAACCATGTGTAACCCTTTGCTTACTCTCACTATAAGAGTAAGATCCCCTAGAAAAACCTGTTGAGCCATTCCTGTCTTTTTCACACCAAATGTCTATTTTGTTACACCTTTACACCTTAGCCTACCCTGTAGATTAAGCCTACTTAATCAGAGTTGCTAGTTGCTTTTTTGTAGAGTTTTATATTTCCTGTGTCAAAGTGAAATTTTCTGTTGATCCTAATGAACAGATCTTGAACTCCTTAGCTTGATGTAAGGTTTAGTAGCCTTGGATAAATCCAAAGGCACTAAGATTGAAACTTTAAGTGTATGATATAAACTATGCAGAATCTAGTTTATACCACTAAGAAGAATAACAGTAATGAATGTTTAACACACAGAAATATAACCAAAACAATAAGCTCCAATATATTAATACGAACACTCTTTGACAGTGTTAGGGTTTATAACCTTGAAGCTATGAAAAACTATGAAAGACTGATATATCTTGATCTATGCCTTAAGGTTCCTTTTATACACCAAGGAAACCCTAATGGGCTTACAAAACGCGTATAATGATAATGCATATCTATTTATAATTTAACTCACGCATATCATAATAGTAGTACTAACTATATAAGACTAACAACACTAAGTATTAACTAATAGTACTAACTATACTGGCAGTACTAACAATGTACTGGTAGCACTAACTATTATAGCTAGCAGTACTAATAACTTAGACTATTTTCTTTAAACTTTAACAGCAGCACAATCTTGAACCAGCATTATTAACTTCCAAAACTAACAGTAGTAACTTCAAAAGCCTTCAATTCCCAACAATCCTCCCCTAAACTTGATATTTGATACGTGAAAAATCACATATCCGTTTTATATCAAAAATGACCCTTAAAAGATGAAATAATGCAAATTATGTTTGTATATTGTACATTTTGTCTTTTGTGATGTGTAGGTACGGATATTTCAAATATTACAAGAAAAGAGCCAAAAACTGGACAAAAACAAACACGAGATGGAAAGAGTACACAAGAGCTGGGAGTTTGTAAGCAAAGGTCAACAAAAAGTCAACAAAAGTCAACATTGGTCAACCCATGAGAAGACAAAACCTTGAAATTACCAAATGGCCCTTATTGTTAAACCCTTTTTCACCAAAAGTCCCTAAACCAATAACACCGTTAGTACTTTAATACTTAGGGACTAACGGTCATTAAGTCTAAATTTACTCTTAACAATTAATCAAACCCAAAACCATACTACCGAGCCCAAATAAAACCTTGGCCCGCATATCCTTTAGCCCAAGTCAACCCTCCCTTTTATAACACGGGTCAAACAATGAAATAAGAAAAGAAAAGGGCGGGAATACCATTTTAATTGTTCACTATCGTCCCAAAATTACCCTGTACCTAAAATTAACCTCGTTTAAGTGAAGTTAACCATTCTAGAAGCCTATGATGCACGTAATGACGATTTTAGGATGCCAGGTTGGCAATCCCAAGGCCAATCATTGGCTAATCATATGTGGATAGCAATGGACGATTGAGATCAAATTAATTAAAAGTAGTTAAGGATTAAGGGTCAAGATCAAAAGCTGAGGGAGCGTCTAAGGGTCTGGAAGCTTCACTCTTGGCCTATAAAAGGAGCCTTTCGTTCATAGTTTAATCATCTAGTGTAGTTTACTTAGTGTAGCTTTTAGCTTATGAATTTTAGCTTATTGTAACGTTTTTAATATTGTTTTCAATTAAAGTAATTTCCTTTTCAAGCTTGTACTCAGTTTTCATAATCAATAAAATTTTAGTTTACTTAATGCTCAAATTTCAATTGATGTTTTTACTTAATGCTCTATTAAGCTCAAATAGCTTTCAAAATCACTAATAAGCTAGATATTAACTCAGTTAAGCTCTCAAAGCTAAATTGAGCTTATTTTTCTCAAATTCCTCCTCAAACATACCTTAGCTTATAATGGAAGGGCTTCCAGGACCTTACCATCTTATCCTATATAAGCTGGAGCTTTTTGAATAGCCCCTTGAGCATTTATTATAGCCTTGTTTAAGCAAAGGCTGTTGTAAGTTTCTTATTTTTCCTTTTTAAAGCTTTAAATTGCACTTTAGCTTATTTCTGCTTAATGTTTGCTTATAGATATTTAGATTAGCTTATTGTTGCTTAATATAGTTGATTAATGCTTAATTTAGTCATTTGTTAGTTTAAATCTTAGTTTACATATATTTGTTATAAAACAGTTAAAAAATGCAAAAATAGTAGCACTAGTTAAAGGCTTATTGTTCTGGCTTATTTGATTATTGAAATCAGTTCATTAGGTCTATTATAAGCTTTGTAGTATCTGGTATTTGAAGTTTAAACTTTAATTCTTAGAATTATAAGATGAATATGATGTTAAGTATTTTAAAGGGGTGTTTGGGTCAAGACAGCACTAACTCAAGTTAGTGCTGTCAAGAGCCATTTAGCTCTTTAAATTGAACTTAAATCTCATATTGAGGTTTATAAGGTTAGGATTTAGAGTTTTTGTAGGCTTAAATTAGTTTTTTACAAGCTTGTGAGCTAATTGTATGAATCTGAGGTCATAACTCAGAACCATAAGCTCTTTGAGTTTTGATTGTTTCTAGAGGCTATTTCAAGTGAATTTTCTTTTGTTTTAGTGTTCTAAAGGTGTAGAAACAAGTTTTAAAGGACTGGCTCAGTTGGTTTTGAGTTTTGATTACAAAAATTGCCAACTGCATCAGCTTTCAAAAACAGCCAAAATATCGTACGTTAAACCGGTAAGTGTTCACCGGGTCATTTATACCCCAAGAATTATGAATTGAAACTCCGTTTTTGTTTAGACAATGATTTAAATGGTTTCAAAGATTTTGAATTGATTATCTATTTCTACAAATGAAAACACATAAAACATATAAAGGAAAGTAAAAAACTAAACAATTAAGTAATTAAACGGGAAAACGTTAACGGGAAATAAAGAAAATGTGATAAACAAGCAACTAAAGCAAATTTAAACCCTACAACTTCAAATTTAATTTTTATAAATCCTAAATCACAAAATAAAATTTTCAGAAAAAGAATTATATTTTTTTACTTTTATATTTTTTATTATGAATTAAAAATGATTTTAATATAGAAAATTGATTAAAAATTATGAGAAGTGGCTTAATTTGAAAGGAATCTAAGAAAAATACAAACTGGAAAATAAGCTAAATGAATAAGCACAAAATAAGCAA
Organism: Tanacetum coccineum; assembly: GCA_026074375.1. Taxonomy (NCBI): domain Eukaryota; kingdom Viridiplantae; phylum Streptophyta; class Magnoliopsida; order Asterales; family Asteraceae; genus Tanacetum; species Tanacetum coccineum. Next base: position 23,291 of record BQNB010011860.1, on the reverse strand, counting down.
ATAAGCTCGTAAAGCTTAAACTAGAAATAAACCATAAAAGAATTTTGAAAACAATATCAAACGGAAAAGACCCAAGGGCGAGATGGTTTGTGTGTGTGTTTGTAAGACGTTGGGTGTAGAAGGTTAGGTCACAGGTTCGAACCTGTGGCTTAACTTTTTGCAAAATTTTTTATTTTTCAAAACTTTTTAAACTATCTTATAAAGCTACTGAAAATAAACAACTTTTGTGAAAGCAACTTTTTTCAAAATCAAAAATAAGCTAGAAAACAGCTTATCAATCAGACAGAAATGACTTTAAGTATTTTTGGTTTTTTTCCAAATTCTTAGAAACTTATAAGCTAAATTAAGTTAAAGCCTAAACTGAATAAGCTACAACTATCCTACACTATTCTTATAAGCAAGATAGGACAAGAATTAAGCACAAACAACAAGCCATAAGCTTAAAAGACAGAAATAAGCACTTTGGTATAAAGACTGTTTGCCAATTGCCCAAGTAGGTACTTTTAAACTTATTTTAAAGCTAGTAATCAGAACCTTATGACTTGGTGGCCTATACCATCTTAAAGCTTGACCTATAAGCTTTCTAAATCAACTTTTAAAAAGTGTTTTGAAATCTATTTAAGCTAAGAAAAGTCTAAATGAAAAAGCTATTCTAACTGTTTGCACTATGTTTTTGATTTTTATGAAAAGACAAAATAAGCTTAAGCCTGACCCTAATAAGCAATAAACAACTAACAATTAACCTAATGAGCAAATGAAAGCAAAAATTAAGCAAAAACAACTGCCTATAAGCTGAAAAACTCAATAAGCAATTTGGACACAAAACTTTTATCAAAACAGACAACAAGGGCTTTTTGAGCTTATTTTTAAACAAGCTAATGGAACATTATGGCTTAATGACTTATATTAACTTAAAGCTTATCATACACTTTATCTAAAACATCAATTAAAAATTATTTTGAAATTCAAATAAGCTATGAAAAATCCAATTGAAAACACTAGACCAGACATAATTCTACTTTTTTTGGTTTTTAAAATTTCTTATGAAAAGACAAAATGCTAAATTGCAGACCTAATTCAAATAGCTAAATAAGCTAATTACTACAAATTAAGCCCTAATCTATCAAATTTTACCTTTAATCTATTTATCCACTAAAAATTAAAATCCCATTCTAACTTTAACTAACTAAATTTTAAAGATGAAATTGGGATTTTGCCTATTTTGGCTTGCTGATGCATTTGACCAAAAACACTAAACCACTAATTACAGACTTAAGAACTTGGTTTCTATAATTTGTAAACACTTAAACATATACAACATAACCTATAAAAATAGCTGGAACAATTTTGAACTTAAAATGCATATAAAGCTGAACTTATGTCTACAGATTTAAACAACTACTCACAAACTTGATAAAAACTTAATCTAACCTAACAACAACCTTAAAACCTATCCTTATAAACATAAATATGAAATGTAAATACAATTTAAAGAATCAAAAAGGTCTTGGTAGTACTAACTTAAGTTAGTACTGCCTTGATCCAAACACTCCTTTAAATTGCTCAAGTTCATATTTAGCTTATAAATCTTAGATTTTAAACTTAAATTATCACTACCAGATATTAGATAGCTTATAACAGACCTAATAAGCAAATTCAATCAATCAAATAAGCTGGAACTATAAGCTAACAAGTAAATGCTATTATTTTTGATTTTTCAACTGAATCTTAACAAATACTTGTAAACTGAAATTTAAACTTACAATTAAACTAATTAAACATCAAACAACTATATTAAGCAGACTTAAACTAAACTAAACAACAAAAAGCTAATATTAAGCAGATCAAGCTAAAATGCAAAGATTAACTAGATTATATAATGAAAGCAAATTAATAGAGAAAGGAAAAGAGATGAGTACCTCTACCTCAGCTAAACAGAGGTAAATGCTCAACTTAGATCTTATATGAGAAGCTTAAGCTTATAGCTTTAAGCTTAATTAATTTTCCTAATCTAATCCTAACTCCTGACCATCAGGAACTATAACCACTTTAATACTTAAAGCAGCCATCCAATTCCAAGGAGTATTCAAGTTTTTAAAAGCTTTAGGCAGCTTATGAACAAATTAGCTTATGAAACAAATTCAAAGAGATTATTTAAACCATAAGTGCAAAATAGGTAAAATAGGAATTGAAAATTAAACAATATGAAAACAGAATTTAATTGATTATAAAACCGAGTACAAGCTTGTAAAAAGAAGATTACATTAATTAAAACTACAATAAGCTAAAACGACTATAAGCTAGATTATTCTAAAAGCTACACTAAAAACTGCACTAGATACTAATCGTGAGTGTGAGTGGCTCCTTTTATAGGCCAGGATTGAAGCTTCCAGGCCCTTAGACGCTCCCCTAGCTTTTGATCTTGACCCTTAATCCATAACAGCTTTCAATCAATTTAATCTCGATCGTCCATTGCTCTCCACGTATGATTAGCCAATGACCCTTAAAAGATGAAATAATGCAAATTACGTTTGTATATTGTGCATTTTGTCTTTTGTGATGTGTAGGTACAGATATTTCAAATATCACAAGAAAAGAGCCAAAAACCGGACAAAAACAGACACGGGAACGGAAAGAGTATACAAGAGCCGGGAATTTATCAAGCTAGGGTTTCATTGTTTGACTGAGTGGTTTATAAACAGGGGGTATTTGACTTGGGCTTAGTTTATATTAAAAGGATATTGGGCCACGGGTTGTGGTTTGGGCTCGGTTAAAGGGGTTAAATGGTTTTGGGTTTATGTTAGATTAACGACTGTTAGTCACTTTGTAATAAAGGACTAACAGTGTTATTGGTTTTAGGGACTTTTGGTGAAATTGATTTAACATTAAGGGTATTTTGGTGATTTCAAAGGTTTGTCTTCACATGAGTTGACCAAGATTGACTTTTGTTGACCCTAGGTTGATAAATTCCCGGCTCTTGTGTATTGTTTCCGTTCCCGTGTCTGTTTTTGTCCGGTTTTTGGCTCTTTTCTTGTGATATTTGAAATATCCGTACCTACACATCACAAAAGACAAAATGCACAATATACAAACATAATTTGCATTATTTCATCTTTTAAGGGTCATTTTTGATATAAAACGGATATGTGATTTTTCACATATCAAAATTTCCCAAACTAAATGATTGTCATGTCCTCACGCAATGTTATATGCTCAAAAACCAAATACTCTAAAACATCCCCAAACTAATCCTTTGAAAAATAGCAATGTCTTTTGTGGGGAGAGTTAGGAAATCACAAGTTTTAAAACAAACGAATCCTACCGTTTTCCCCATTTCCATTTTTTTTTCCATTTTAATAATTTACAAAATTTTCAATAATTTCCCAACATACATCTTATTCATTGTTGACATAATGTATTGCTCTTCAATATCCATTATAACTTTGAGGCTCACGGAACCAAAAGCACAAAAATTTCCAAATGGAAATTCAATCGTCCCCCCCCGGACTTTCACCTTCTCCACGCCAAGCTTAAAAAACAAATCAATGTAAAATACAAGTTATAAGCTAACACTACTCATAAAAGCTAATTGTGTAATACTTTCCTCCCATATTCCTAATGTTTGTATCTTAAAGGATTTATTTAAGGTCCATATACCCGAAGTCACAATTAAGACTTTTAATTCGAACTTATATAATTCCCACAAATAAAGCTAACGGTTAAAACGCAATAATTATTCTAGCCCTTTTCAAAACATCAATGTCATAAAGATTAAGACCACAACGAGGCAATCCAAAATTTGGCTATTATTTAGGTTACTTAAGCATGACAGCCAATTCATGTCATATACCCCTGAGTTACTTTAAGACAGTAAATGGACCGACTTATTTGCAACCATATACCCTAATGCTCTTTTAATGTACAAACAGACAAAAATAAGCAACAATATCCTTCCATATCCCCGAAGGCTCTTTAATGGATACGAATAAGGCTATAAATATACACTTAATAAATTTAAACGTACCCCATATACCCTAAGGCTCTTTAAGGGATAAGCAAAATATTTATTCATGTGATACATATAATATGCTAAATTAAGTATTCCTGATGTATACTCATCTTAATCACAAATGAACTAAAGAAAACTTCTATGAACTAATTATTAACCAAAAAACCGAACAACTCTATTTATTAAACAATTATATATAAAGGTGAAACAAGCTAATGGGAGAAAAAGCCACAATTAACACTTATGAGCTCTAAAGAAATCTAACTATTCCACGTTTAGCATCAAAACTTATATTCTACTCTATCATCTCTTGTTCTTCACAATTTAAAATTTCTAATAAAGAAACTAGTGAATGCTTAGCCTAATAAATCGATCTTTGCATATTTAAAATCAATTATGCGAACTTGCAAAATATTGACTTTTTCAAGCTAGACTTGCATTTTATAGCTCCTTGTATTAAAGATTAGCAAATTTCAATCTATACACGTTAAGGAGAAAAGCTAAGATATAAAACCGGTTCAAAATTTACTTTTGTTCTCATCAACGGAAAGCCTACATTCGTGTCAAAACACTTACTTTTTTTAAATTTTTTCATCATTTTTTTTGAACAATTTATACATACATAAAATTTTAAAATTTTTACGGGAAAACGGGGTATGTAAGAACAACGAGCAAAAGGTAGGCAAGATCATATCGAAGATATACCACCCCATACTAAAACTAAACATTGTCCTCAATGTTTCCTAGTCTTAAGGCTTAAAACCCCATAATAGAACTTCAAAGAGTCGAATGTATAATCCGAGCATGGAGAAAGTATCACAAAAATCTTAAGCCGTTTATCAAGTATGCTAAAAGATAGATGTTAGTCGATAATAATCTAGGATATATGGATCTCCCCAAACTAATGGCAAGCAAAGGCTAGGAAGCTCGAGTGGACCGGGACAAAATACCGAACACGAGAGTCTTCAAAAATTTTGGGTCAATCCTACAAACAATCGCAAGCACAAACAACAAGAATCGGAAGAGTACAAGCCTCCTTACATCACACTAGAAATAAGAAAGAAAAAAAATGGAAAAGATAAGACATGGGGGCCTCCACGAAGCGCTTGTTTTGTAACCGAGTCCCATAGCTTGACTCGATCCCCAACATTCATTTGTACTATGGGGATGGATTGGAGATCTAGGACTACCTATTGTTGTATGTCCCCACCAAAGTAATGCTTCACAAGATGCTCATTCACCTTAAAGTTTTGGACTCACGGGTTGAGGATAACTTTATGGTTCCATATGGAAAAAACTCGGGTGATGGTGAAAGGTCCCTACCATCAGGTTTTAAAAAAGCTTTCCACCGAGAAAATATCTTTAGACTAGAGTTGAAGAGTAAAACTCGATCACTAACATTGAAAATGCGGTTTTTAATCTTAGAGTCGTGAAGCTTCTTCGTCCTCTCTTTATATATCAAAGAATTGTCGTATGCTTGATCACGAAGCTCATTAAGTTCATTAAGTTGAAGCTTCCGATTATCACCCGCGGTTTTAAGATCGAAATTAACATGTTTCAAGGCCCAATATGCCTTATGTTCTAACTCGATAGGTAGATGACAAGACTTTCCGTACACGCGCTTATAAGGAGTACAACCGATCGGTGTCTTGAAAGCGGTATGGAATGCCAATAGAGCGTCATCTATCTTATCGGACCATGAGGCACGGTTCTCACCAACCGTCCTCTCAAGAATACGTTTCAAGCCACGATTAGAAACCTCTACTTGTCCACTCGTTTGTGGATGATAAGCGGTAGCAAGACGATGAGTGACCCCATACTTAGACATTAATTTAGCAAATTTATCATTACAAAAATGGGTCCTACGATCGCTTATAATAGCTCTAGGTGTTCCAAATCGGACGAAAAGAGATTTCAAAAACTTAACTACAACTCGAGCATCATTAGTGAGGAGCGCCTTCGCTTCTACCCATTTTGATAAGTAGTCAACGGCTACGAGGATGTACTTATTCCCTCGTAAAGACTGGAATGGACCCATAAAATCGATACCTCATACATCAAGATTTCATAAACTTGAATAGCGTTTTGAGGCATTTCATCTCTTTGTGAAATTTTGCCTTGTCGTTGACACGTATCGCAAGATTTGATCATAGTATGGGCATCTCGATATATGGTCGGCCAAAAGAAACCGGCATCAAATACTTTCTTAGCGGTGAGATTGGCACTATGATGGCCCCCGGTGGGTCCTTCATGACAAGCTTTGAGGATATCAAAAGCTTCTTGGCCATGCACACACCGTCGAATGATTTGATCCGCACAAATCCAAAAAAGGTAGGGGTCATCCCAAAAGTAATGTTTAACGTCCTTAAAGAACTTCTTCTTTTGTTGGGACGACATCCCTTTGACGATAAAATTCCCCGCATGGAAATTTGCATAATCGGAAAACCATGGGGTACTTCCACTAGATATAACTCCAAGAGTTTCTAAAGGAAAATTTTCATTTATGTCTTTATTTTCTAACACATCCTTATGAGGATTCTCAAGTCTAGATAAATGATCGGCCGTGAGGTTTTCACTTCCCTTTTTATCACGGATGATGATATCAAACTCTTATAGGAGGAGAACCCACCGGAGCAATCTCGGCTTGGCATCTTGTTTACTAAGAAGGTATTTAAGAGCCGAGTGATCCGTATACACTATGCTTTTAGATAAGACAAGATATGGCCAAAACTTTTCAAAAGCATAAACTACGGCAAGCATTTCTTTTTCCGTCGTAGTGTAATGAATTTGAGCTTCGGTCATTATCTTACTGTTGAAAATGCTTCGTCTTTCGTTGTCCCAAAACCGCACCAATCGCGAAATCGCTAGCATCACACATAAGTTCGAAAGGTAGGTTCCAATCGGGGACAACTAAGATCGGAGCTTCGGTAAGCTTCTTTTTAAGAGTCTCAAAAGCATCAATACAATCTTGAGAAAACACAAACGGTGTTTCTTTTTCAAGAAGGTGAGTCATAGGTCTAGCTATCTTAGAAAAGTCTTGGATAAATCGTCGATAAAAATAGGCATGACCAAGGAAACTCCTAACACCTTTTACCGTGGTCGGATGAGGTAGCTTAGCGATAACATCGACTTTAGCTCGATCGACCTTAATCTCGGACTTTGATATTTTATGACCTAACATAATTCCTTCTTTACACATAAAATGACACTTCTCCTAATTTAGAACTAAATTCGTGTCTTCACACCTTTTTAGCATTTTGTCTAAATTGGGGAGGCAAGTAGCAAAACTATCCCCAAAAACCGAGAAATCATCCATAAAAACTTCCATAGTCTTTTCGATCATATCATGAAATATGGCCATCATACACCTTGGGAAAGTACCGGGAGCATTACACAAGCCAAATGACATGCGACGGTAAGCGAAAGTTCCATAAGGGCATGTGAAAGTAGTTTTCTCTTGGTCTTGGGGATCTATTGGAATTTGAAAATAACCCGAAAATCCATCTAGAAAATAATAGAACTCATTTCCGGCAAATCTTTCTAACATTTGGTCCATAAATGGTAATGAAAAATGATCTTTACGAGTAGCTTCATTTAATTTCCTATAATCAATGCAAACTCTCCACCCGGTAACTAATCGTGTTGGAATCAATTCATTATCTTCATTAGCAACAACGGTTATACCACCTTTCTTGGGTACACAATACACGGGGCTAACCCACGGGCTGTCGGAGATCGGGTAAATCATTCCGGCATCAAGAAGTTTGATTACTTCTTTCTTGATTACCTCGTGAATTTTTGGGTTAACCCGTCTTTGACTTTGGACCGTGGGTTTATAATCTTCCTTCATCAAGATTTTGTGAGTACAAAAACGAGGGTCAATACCCTTGATGTCTGTGATTTTCCAAGCAATGACCTGTTTATGTGATTTAAGTACCTTTAAGAGGGCTTTTTTCATCATTTTTTAAACCTTTTTGCAATAATCACGGGTAACTTATCGGTTCCTTCTAAGTAAGCATATTCCAAATGAGATGGTAAATCTTTTAACTCTAATTCCGGAGGCTCTTCAATTGAAGATTTTGTCTTGGTCACTTCCTTTAGGTCCATCGAAGGGAGTTGAAACGGGCCATTATTCAACAAATTTTCAATTAAGCAAATATCTCCCTCCGGATCACAAACTGCATGATCAATTTCCGGTGAAATTGAATCATCCTTGAGAAAATCCTCTATTTCTTCCAAAATGAAGTCACTTTCCTCGAATGGAGTGAAGGAAAGAAAAGAGTCAGAAATAATAGGCTCAAAAGTCGTGGTGGGATTGCCATCCGAAGAATTATTAGAAAAACCTAACACTTCTTGAGCATACTCCTCACTAGCAACATCAATGACGTCAATTCGGTTTACCGACATATCATCATATGTAGAGGAGTATCTCGTAGTTTGATCGAGATTAAAAGTCACGGCTTCGACATTAACCCGAAGGGTTATTTCTTCTCCATAAACATCAATTAAGGCATGTCCGGTCCTCAAGAAGGATCTCCCTAGAATGAGAGGAACCCGAGGATCGCCTTCAAAATCAACAACAACAAAGTCGGTAGGAAATTGAAACTTCCCCACTTTGACAAAGACATCTTCGGCGAGTCCTTTAGGACGAGTAATGGATCGATCCGCTAGCTCTAGAGTCATCCGAGTGGGGGTAAGTTCGGGTAGGGAAAGCTTTTTCCAAATGGAAAGAAGCATAAGATTTATGCTCGCGCCAAGATTGGCCAAGGCGTGACATACATCCATTCTCGGGAAATCACATGGTATAAGAAATTTTTCGGGATCTCCAAGCTTTTCGAGAAGCTTTTTAAGGAGCATTGCTGAACAATTCTCATTCAACGGTATCTTAGCTAATTCAAACAACTTGTCCTTATTCATGAGCAAATTCTTAATCGTAGGGGCAAATCTTGGCATCAAAAGTAAAGCGTCCGCGAAGCTAATGTCGAAGCACAAATCTTGAAAGATTTGAAAGATCTTCTTCATTTGATTCGAAGCTTTTTCATGGAACTTTTGATCATTAAGTCTCGAAGGATATGGAATATTAGGCTTAGGTAAAGTCTTCGGAACATCGGGTTCTGAAATCAGAATGGGGTTAACCGGAGGTTGGATGTGAGCGGTACTTCCTTGTAAATTAGTTTGCTCCTTATCCGTTGTCTCCTCGGTTTCTTGTTCCACTACCTTTTTAGGAGAAGGATTAGTAGGAATCGAAGGTCCCTCATAAGCACCACCACTTCGAGTAGTAATTGCTTTCATCTCACACTTCGGGTTAGGAATAGTATTACTCGAAAGAGTACCCGAAGTTAAGGCTTGGTTTTAGAAAAATCCACTTAACATATTTTGCAAATTATTTTGAAAAGCATTTTGTGATTCATCAAGACGGTTTGTTGAGTCTTCGTTGTATTTTGAATTTCATTCTTAAATTCTCCTTTCAACGACTTGATTTGACTTTGCATGTTTCTCATCATTTGATCATTAGATCTCATATAATTTGAAAACTCATTTGGAACTCCTTATCGAACTTGATTATTAGGATCTTGAAAAGGTTGGTTCTGAAATCCTTGATTTTGAAAATTTGGAGCATGATTAATTTGAGCTTGAAAACCTTGATTTCCATGAAAACTATTTCCCCGATTAAAATTATTCCCTTGACCTTGATTTTGATTATACCTATTTTGACTATTTTGCACCAGAGCAAAACTGGGTGGTGCCATGTGGTTGCTAACACAGTTTGGAGGAGCCACTTGATTGTAAGTACTTGTTGCTGCACAAACACTAGATTGATTGTTATCGGTATTAGGACAATTATAGTAAGCATGAGCACCACCACAAGTAACACAAGATTCCTCAACCGCTTTAACCGTAGCGGGAGTGACAACTTTCTTAGAAACAATCTCAACTAAGGTCGAAATTTGGTCCGCAAGCTTATCAATTCTCTCATCCGTTTTACTAAAACTTTCCCTAGAATTCGTATTCACCCTAGAAACATTTGATTTGTTTCGTGAATAACGAACTTTTGACTTGTTCTCAATTATGTTCAAAGCCTCTCTAGTAGTCTTACTCAAAAGATTTTCACCCGCCGCGACATTTAAGGAGTCTTGATCATTCTCATTTAAACCATTATAGAAAGTATCTATTTGGGTTAACTCCGTAAATCCGTGGTGGGGACAAGCTCTAAGCATTTCCTTAAATCGTTCCCATGCTTCACTAAATGTCTCCTCGAATTTTTGGGTAAAACGAGAGATTTCATTTTTTAAGTGAGTGGTCTTCGAGGGAGGGAAAAATTGATTCACGAATTTGGTTACGAGATCCTCCCAAGTCAAGATCGAATTAGGAGGTTCTTTATCGTACCAAACTCTAGCGGCCCCCTCGAGCGAATATGGAAACATCATAAGTTTAATCACATCATTCGGCACATCCCTAAATTTCAAAGTCGAGGTAATCCTTTTGAAATTGTTAATATGAGTATGGGGATTTTCCCTCTCAAAACCATGAAACGGGCTAGCTTGAACTAATTGTAGCAAATTCGTCTTAATCTCAAAATGATCCGCATTAATTTCTGGTATGACGATAGCTTCTCCATACCCTTCCGTGGGTGCTCGAAGTAGCTCTTCCATTGTTCGTTCCGCCATTGGTGCAACTTCAACGATAGTACGAAGCTCGGGTTCGACTACGTTTGGAGCACGTCTTCTATTTCGACGTCTCGGAATGGTTACGGGTGAATTATTTGGAAAATTGGAATTTCTAGTGCGCATGCACTAAACAAAAACCAAAAAGAGAGAGAAAAAAATATAATACACAATAAATATTTTTGTTTCCCCGAATAATCAACAAACATAGGGTAACTCCATATAAGTGAAACTTGCAATCGGGGCAAGTGTGGAGGAATCGCCTTAAAAAATTTGTCCCTTCGGGGTCGTAGTTTCGAGGAAACAAACCCTCATAAAGAGCTTATTTCACAAAAGAGGTGCGCTTTTTTTGTAAGTGACACAAGACGGTTACTTTTTTGAATCTTAAGTTTGGAACTTATTAATGGATATTCACAAATTCTCTAGTAAGAGAATTAAATTGCTTGTGTATTTTAGTATTTAAGAGAACAAAATAAAAAACGAAAAATCCGGAAGAGCAAATATTTTTGTATTTTTTTATTTATTAATCTTCTACATACAATAAAAAGAAAAAGAAAAATATTTTTTATTTTTTTGATTTTTTGATATTTTGATTTTTTTGATTTTTGTTTTTTTTTCAAAAGACGTAACTTTCGAAGACGAAAGGTTCTCCAAATCACGATCGACAAATTCAAACGAGAGAATCTTTAACATAATTCCCCGGCAGCGGCGCCAAAAACTTGATAGTACTCAAATTATATATACGTATAATACTAAAGTATAAGAAATTTACTAGAAATCCTTGAGGACAAAGATTAAAAGCAAAATCTACACAAAATATCGTACGTTAAACCGGTAAGTGTTCACCGGGTCGTTTATACCCCAAGAATTATGAATTGAAACTCCGTTTTTGTTTGGACAATGATTTGAATGGTTTCAAAGATTTTGAATTGATTATCTATTTCTACAAATGAAAACACATAAAACATATAAGGGAAAGTAAACAACTAAGCAATTAAGTAATTAAACGCGAAAACGTTAACGGGAAATAAAGAAAATGTGATAAACAAGCAACTAAAGCAAATTTAAACCCTACAACTTCAAATTTAATTTTTATAAATCCTAAATGACAAAATAAAATTTTCAGAAAAAGAATTATATTTTTTTGACTTTTATATTTTTTATTATGAATTAAAAATGATTTTAATCTAGAAAATTGATTAAAAATACTAAACTTATCTAAAAATTGTGGAAAAATTATGAGAAGTGGCTTAATTTGAAAGGAATCTAAGAAAAATACTAACTGGAAAATAAGCTAAACGAATAAGCACAAAATAAGCAAATAAGCTCGTAAAGCTTAAACTAGAAATAAACCATAAAAGAATTTTGAAAACAATATCAAACGGAAAAGACCCAAGGGCGAGATGGTTTGTGTGTGTGTTTGTGAGACGTTGGGTGTGGAAGGTTAGGTCACAGGTTCGAACCTGTGGCTTAACTTTTTGAAAAAAAATTATTTTTCAAAACTTTTTAAACAATCTTATAAAGCTGCTGAAAATAAACAACTTTTGTGAAAGCAACTTTTTTCAAAAACAAAAATAAGCTAGAAAACAGCTTATCAATCAGACAGAAATGACTTTAAGTATTTTTGGTTTTTTTTCAAATTCTTAGAAACTTATAAGCTAAATTAAGCTAAAGCCTAAACTGAATAAGCTACAACCATCCTACACTATTCTAATAAGCAATAGAGGACAAGAATTAAGCACAAACAACAAGCCATAAGCTTAAAAGACATAAATAAGCACTTTGGTATAAAGACAGTTTGCCAAATGGCCAAGTAGGTACTTTTGAGCTTATTTTAAAGCTAGTAATCAGAACCTTATGACTTGGTGGCCTATACCATCTTAAAGCTTGACCTATAAGTTTTCTAAATCAACTTTTAAAAAGTGTTTTGAAATCTATTTATGCTAAGAAAAGTCTAAATGAAAAAGCTGTTTGCACTATGTTTTTGATTTTTATGAAAAGACAAAATAAGCTTAAGCCTGACCCTAATAAGCTATAAACAACTAACAATTAACCTAATGAGCAAATGAAGAGCTAAAACAACTAGCTATAAGCTGAAAAACTCAATAAGCAATTTTGACATAAAACTTTTATCAAAAACAGACAACAAGGGCTTTTTGAGCTTATTTTTAAACAAGCTAATGGAACATTATGGCTTAATAATTTATACTAACTTAAAGCTTATCCTACACTCTATCTAAAATAGCAATTAATTTTTTTTTGAAATTCAAATAAGCTATGAAAAATCCAATTGAAAACACTAGATCAGACAGAATTCTACTTTTTTGGTTTTTAAAATTTCTTCTGAAAAGACAAACTGCTAAATTGCAGACCTAATTCAAATAGCTATATAAGCTAATTACTACAAATTAAGCCCTAATCTATCAAATTTGACCTATAATCTATTTATGCGCTCAAAATTAAAAGCCAATTCTAACTTTAACTAACTGAATTTTAAAGATGAATTTGGGATTTTGCCTATTTTGGCTTGCTGATGCATTTGACCAAAAACACTAAACCATTAAATGCAGACTTAAGAACTTGGTTTCTACTATTTTTAAACCGTTAAACATAAACAACATAACCTATAAACTTATGTCCACAAATTCAAACAACTACTTACAAACTTGATAAAAACTTAATCTAACCTAACAACAACCTTAAAACCTATCCTTATAAACTTAAATATGAAATGTAAATACAATTTAAAGAATCTAAAAGGTCTTGACAGTACTAACTTAAGTTAGTACTGCCTTGATCCAAACACTCCTTTAAATTGCTCAAGTTCATATTTAGCTTATAAACCTTAAATTTTAAGCTCAAATTATCACTACCAGATATTAGATAGCTTATAACAGACCTAATAAGCAAATTCAATCAATCAAATAAGCTGGAACTATAAGCTAACAAGTAAATGCTATTATTTTTGATTTTTCAATTGAATTTTAACAAATACTTGTAAACTGAAATTTAAACTAACAATTAAACTAATTAAACATCAAACAACTATATTAAGCAGACTTAAACTAAACTAAACAACAAAAAGCTAATATTTAGCAGATTAAGCTAAAATTCAAAGATTAACTAGATTATATAATGAAAGCAGATTAATAGAGAAAGGAAAAGAGATGAGTACCTCTACCTCAGCTAAACAGAGGTAAATGCTCAACTTAGATCTTATATGAGCAGCTTAAGCTTATAGCTTTAAGCTTAATTATTTTTCCTAATCTAATCCTAACTCTTGACCATCAGGAACTATAACCACTTGAATACTTAAAGCAGCCATCCAATTCAAAGGCGTATTCAAGTTTTTAAAAGCTTTAGGCAGCTTATGAACAAATTAGCTTATGAAACAGATTCAAAGAGATTATTTAAACCATAAGTGCAAAATAGGTAAAACAAGAATTGAAAATTAAACAATATGAAAACTGAATTTAATTGATTATAAAACTGAGTACAAGCTTGTAAAAAGAAGATTACATTAATTAAAAATACAATAAGCTAAAACGACTATAAGTTAAATTATTCTAAAAGCTACACTAAAAACTACACTAGATACTAATCGTGAGTGTGAGTGGCTCCTTTTATAGGCCAGGAGTGAAGCTTCCAGGCCCTTAGACGCTCCCCTAGCTTTTGATCTTGACCCTTAATCCATAACTGCTTTCAATCAATTTAATCTCGATCGCCATTGCTCTCCACGTATGATTAGCCAATGACCCTTAAAAGATGAAATAATGCAAATTATGTTTGTATATTGTGCATTTTGTCTTTTGTGATGTGTAGGTATGAATATTTCAAATATCACAAGAAAAGAGCCAAAAACCGGACAAAAACGGACATGGGAACGGAAAGAGTATACAAGAGCCGGGAATTTATCAAGCTAGGGTCAACAAAAGTAAACAAAAGTCAACAAAAGTCAACTCATGTGAAGACAAACCTTTGAAATCACCAAAATACCCTTAATGTTAAATCAATTTCACCAAAAGTCCTTAAAACCAATAACACCGTTAGTCCTTTATTAGTAAGTAACTAACGGTCATTAAGTCTAACATAAACCCAAAACCACAACCCGTGGCCCAATACCCTTTTAATATAAACTAAGCCCAAGTCAAACTCCCCTCGTTTATAAACCACTCAGTCAAACAATGAAATAAGAAAAGAAAAGGGCGGGAATACCCTTTTCACTGTTCACCATTGTCCCAAAATTACCCTGTACCCAAAATTAACCTCGTTTAAGTAAAGTTAACCCTTCTAGAAGCCTATGACGCACGTAATGACGATTTTGGGATGCCAGGTTGGCAATCCCAAGACCAATCATTGGCTAATCATACGTAGAGCGCAATGGACGATCAAGATTAAATTAATTAAAAGCAGTTATGGATTAAGGGTCAAGATCAAAAGCTGGGGAGCGTCTAAGGGCCTGGAAGCTTCACTCTTGGCCTATAAAAGGATCCACTCGCACTTACGATTAGTATCTAGTGTATTTTACTTAGTCTAGCTTTTAGCATATGAAGTTTAGCTTATTGTAACGTTTTTAATATTGTTTTCAATTAATGTAATTTCCTTTTCAAGCTTGTACTCAGTTTTCATAATCAATAAAATTTTAGTTTACTTAATGCTCAAATTTCAATTGATGTTTTTACTTTAATGCGTAATTATTTAAAAAGCTCTCAACTGTTCTATTAAGCTCAAATAGCTTTCAAAATCACTAATAAGCTAGATATTAACTCAGTTAAGATCTCAAAGCCTAATTGAGCTTATTTTACTCAAATTCCTCCCCAAACATACCTCATCATATAATGGAAGGGAAGCCAATAATGGAAGGGCTTCCAAGACCTTACCAGCTTATCCTAGATAAGTTGGAGCTTATTGAATAGCTCTTTGAGCATTTATTATAGCCTTGTTTAAGCAAAGGCTATTGTAAGTTTCTTATTTTTCCTTTTTAAAGCTTTAAATTGCACTTTAGCTTATTTCTGCTTAATGTTAGCTTATAGATGTTTAGATTAGCTTATTGTTGCTTAATATAGTTGATTAATGCTTAATTTAGTCATTTGTTAGTTTAAATCTTAGTTTACATATATTTGTTATAAAACAGTTAAAAAATCCAAAAATAATAGCACTAGTTAAAGGCTTATTGTTCTGGCTTATTTGATTATTGAAATCAGTTCATTAGGTCTGTTATAATTTTTAAGATTTTTTAAAGTTTTAAAACTAAATAAAAGCACGAAAAATACTAAACTTCAAATTAAAAATCCTAAAAAAATACTAAAATTTGCTTATGATGCAAAGAATGCAGGAAAATTATTAGCTCAGAATAAGCCTAAACGAATAAGCTTAGAAACATGGAATAAGTACTCGAAGTGCTTATTTTATAAAATAGCTCAAAAAGGGTTATAAGAAATTTTTGTGCACCCTTGGAGGTAAAAGTTCCAAGGGTGCAGTGGTTGTGAGTGTTGTGTTGAGGTGTTGAAAGCTTGAGGTGGGTAGAGGTCAGGGGTTCGAGCCTTGCTCACCCCTGATTTCCCTACTTCCCTTTTTTTTCTCTTTTGCAAAACTTTTTAAACAAACTTAAAGAACAACTTATATTAAGCAACTTTTGTAAAAGAAACTTTTTTAAATACCTCAAATAAGCTGGAAAAGAGCTAATTTAAAAGACAGGTGTGACTAAACACTTTTTGGCTTTTTCCACAAAACTCAAAGGAACTTATAAGGTTAAATAAGCTCAAGCCAGAGCTAAACAAGATATAACTATCCTACAACTAATCTAATAAGCAAGTGAGGACAAGAATTAAGCACAAACAACAAGCCATAAGCTTAAAAGACAGAAATAAGCACTTTGGTATAAAGATTGTTCGCCAAATGGCCAAGTAGGTACTTTTGAGCTTATTTTAAAGCTAGTAATCAGAACCTTATGACTTGGTGGCCTATACCATCTTAAAGCTTGACCTATAAGCTTTCTAAATCAACTTTTAAAAAGTGTTTTGAAATCTATTTAAGCTAAGAAGGGTTAACTTTACTTAAACGAGGTTAATTTTGGGTACATGGTAATTTTGGGACGATGGTGAATAGTGAAAAGGGTATTCCCTCCCTTTTCTTTTCTTATTTCATTGTTTGACTGAGTGGTTGATAAACGGGGGGTGTTTGAATTGGGCTTAGTTTATATAAAAAGGGTATTGGGCCACGGGTTGTGGTTTGGGCTCGGTTAAAGGGGTTAAATGGTTTTGGGTTTATGTTAGACTTAACGACCGTTAGTCACTTAGTAATAAAGGACTAAGGGTGTTATTGGTTTTAGGGACTTTTGGTGATTTCAAAGGTGTGTCTTCACATGAGTTGACCAAGATTGACTTTTGTTAACCCTAGCTTGATAAATCCCGGCTCTTGTGTACTCTTTCTGTTCCCATGTCCGTTTTTGTCCGGTTTTTGGCTCTTTTCTTGTGATATTTGAAATATCCGTACCTACACATCACAAAAGACAAAATGCACAATATATAAACATTATTTGCATTATTTCATCCTTTAAGGGTCATTTTTGATATAAAACGGATATGTGATTGTTCACATATCATAAAAATTTGATACCTCTTAAATTATATATACGTATAATACTAATGTATAAGAAATTTACTAGAAATCCTTGAGGACAAAGATTTAAAGAAAATTCTACACAAAATATCGTATGTTTAACCGGTAAGTGTTTACCGGGTCGTTTATACTCCAAGAATTCTGAATTGAGACTCCGTTTTTGTTTGGATAATGATTTGAATGGTTCTAACATTCTTTGATTTCTAAAACTAAATCCTACTAGTGGGCAAATAAAGACACAAATAAAATTACAACGAAAAACGTTAATGGGAATTAAAGAAACGCGACTAAAAAGCAAGTACACTAAAATTTAAGCCTACGAAAGCAAACTTAATTTCTAAACCTAAAATATGATAAAAGAAAAATTTATAAAAAAGAGTTTTATTTTTTTTGATTATTTATCTAATTTTAAAGATTTTTTAAAGTTTTAAAACTAAATAAATGCACAAAAAATACTAAACTTCAAACTAAAAATCCTAGAAAAATACTAAAAATTGCTTATGATGCAAAGAATGCAGGAAAATTATCAGCTCAGAATAAGCCTAAACGAATAGGCTTGGAAAAATGGAATAAGCACTCGAAGTGCTTATTTTATAAAAGATCTCAAAAAGGGTTAAAAGAAATGTTTGTGCACCCTTGGACGTAAAAGTCCCAAGGGCGCAGTGGTTGTGAGTGTTGTGTTGAGGTGTTGAAAGGTTAAGGTGGGTAGAGGTCAGGGGTTCGAGCCTTGCTCAACCCTGATTTCCCTACTTCCCTTTTTTTCTTTTGCAAAACTTTTTAAACAAACTTAAAGAACAACTTATATTAAGCAACTTTTGTAAAAGAAACTTTTCTAAATATCTCAAATAAGCTCGAAAAGAGCTAATTTAAAAGATAGGTGTGACTTAACACTTTTTGGCTTTTTCCACAAAACTCAAAGGAACTTATAAGCTAAAATAAGCTCAAGCCAGAGCTAAACAAGCTACAACTATCCAACAACTAATATAATAAGAAAGTGAGGACAAGAATTAAGCACAAACATCAAGCCATAAGCTTAAAAGACAGAAATAAGCACTTTGGTATAAAGACTATTTTCCAAATGGCCAAGTAGGTACTTTTGAGCTTATTTTAAAGCTAGTAATCAGAACCTTATGACTTGGTGACCTATACCATCTTAAAGCTTGACCTATAAGCTTTCTAAACCAACTTTTAAAAAGTGTTTTGAAATCTATTTAAGCTAAGAAAAGTCTAAATGAAAAAGCTATTTAAACTGATTGCACTATGTTTTTGATATTTATGAAAAGACAAAATAAGCTTAAACCTGACCCTAATAAGCTATAAACAACTAACAATTAAAGTAAGGAGCAAATGAAAGCAAAATTTAAGCAAAAACTACTAGCTATAAGCTGAAAAACTCAATAAATTTTAACACAAAACTTTTTTTAAAAACAAAGAACAAGGGCTTTTTGAGATTATTTTTAAACCAGCTAATGGAACATTATGGCTTAATGACTTATACTAACTTAAAGCTTATCCTACACTCTATCTAAAACAACAATTAAAAATTATTTTGAAACTCAAATAAGCTATGAAAAATCCAATTAAAAACACTAGTTCAGACAAAATTCTACTTTTTTTTGTTTTTAAAATATCTTATGAAAAGACAAAGGACAAAATTGCAAATCTGAAACAGATACTCAAATGAGCTATTTAAATTGTAATAAGCCCAAACCTATCTAATTTGGCCTATAATCTACCCTTTTTACCATGATTCTAAATTGGAGAGGCAATTAGCAAACTTTCCCCAAAAACCGTGAAATCATCCATGAAAACTACATATCTTCTCGATCATATACATGGAGAAATGGCCATCATACACCTTTGAAAGTACTGGGAGCATTACACAAGCCCAAAAGGCATGCGATGGTAATGAAAGTTCCATAAAGCATGTGAAAGTAGTTTTCCTCTTGGTCTTTTGGGATCTATTGGGGATTGAAAAATAACCCAAAAATCCACTAGAATACAATAAAACTCATTTCCGGCTAATCTTTCTAACATTTGGTCCATAAATGGTAATGGAAAATGATCTTTACGAGTAGCTTTATTTAATTTCCAATAATCAATGCAAACTCTCCACCCGGTAACTAATCGTGTTAGAATCAATTCATTGCCTTCATTAGGAACAACGGTTATACCACCTTTCTTGGGTACACAATGCACGGGGCTTACCCACGGGCTGTCGGAGATCGGGTAAATCATTCCGGCATCAAGAAGTTTGATTACTTCCTTCTTGTTTACCTCAAGAATTTTTGGGTTAACCCGTCTTTGACTTTGTACCGTGGGTTTATAATCTTCCTCCATCAAGATTTTGTAAGTACAAAAACGAGGGTCGATACCCTTGATGTCGGTGATTTTCCAAGCAATGGCCCGTTTATGTGATTTAAGCACCTTTAAGAGGGCTTCTTTTTCATCATCTTTTAAACCTTTTGCAATAATCATAGGTAACTTATCGATTCCTTTCAAATAAGCATATTCCAAATGAGATGGTAAATCTTTTAACTCTAATTCCGGAGGCCCTTCAATTAAAGATTTTGCCTTAGTCACTTCTACTTGCTTAAGGTTCATCAGGAGGGAGTTGAAACGGGTCATTATTCAAAAAAAATTCAATTAAGCAAATATCTCCCTCCGGATCACAAATGGCATGATCAATTTCTGGTGAAATTGAATCATCCTTGAGAAAAGCCTCTATTTCTTCCAAAATGAAGTCACTTTCCTCGAATGGAGTGAAGGAAAGAAAAGAGTCAGAAATAATAGGCTCAAAATTCATGGTGGGATTGCCACCCGAAGAATTATTAGAAAAACCTAACACTTATTGAGCATACTCCTCACTAGTAACATCAATGACGTCAATTCGTTTACCGACATATCACTCATATGCAAGGTGAGTACTCGTAGTTTGAATCGAGATTAAAAAGTCCACCGCTTCGCCATTAACCCGAAGGATATTTCTTCCCATAACATCAATTTAAGGGCACGGCCTGGACCTCAAGAAGGATCCTCCCTAGAATGAGAAGGAACCCGAGTGATCGGCTTCAAAAACCAAACAACAAAACCAAAATCGGTAGACAAGTAAACTACCCCACTTTGACAAAGACGCTTTGGCGAGTGCTTTAGGACTAGTAATGTACAATCCGCTCGCTCCAAAAGTCTCCGCGTAGTGGGGAAGTTCGGGTAAGGAAAAACTTTTTTCCAAAAGGAAAGAGGCATAAGATTTATGCTCGCGCCAAGATCGGCCAAGGCGTTACATACATCCATCTCCGGGACATCACATGGTATAAAGATAACTATCCGGGATCTCCAACTTTTCAGAAGCTTTTTAAGGAGCAACGCCGAACCAATTCTCATTCAACGGTAACCTAGCTAATTCAAACAACATTTCCTGATTCATGAGCAAATTCCTATCGCAAAGGGAAAAATCTTGGCATTCAAAAAGTAAGCGTCTGCGAAGCTAACGTCAAAGCGTAAAATCATTATGAAAGATTTTGAAAGATCTTTCTCCATTTGATTCAAAGCTTTTTCATGGAACTTTTGATCATTAATGTCTCGCAGGAAAAGAATTTAGGCTTAGGTAAAGTCTTCAAAACATCGGTTTCCAGAATCAGAATAGGGTTAATCGGAGGTTGGATGTGAGCGGTACTTTCTTGGAAATTAGTATGCTCCTTATCCGTTGTCTCCTTGGTTTCTCGTTCTACTACCTTTTTGGGAGAAGGATTAGTAGAAATCGAAGGTCCCTCAATAAACAACGACCACTAGGAGTATGATTGAGCTTTTCATCTCACACTTCGGGTTAGGAATAGTATTACTCAGAAGTATACCCAAGTTGAGGCTTGGTTTTTGAGAAATCCACTTAACATATTATTTGGCAAATTATTTTGAAAAGCATTTTGTGAATCATACAAAGACTATTAGTTGAGAGTCTTCAATAGTATTGTTGAATTCATATCTTAAATTCTCCTTTCAACGAGTTGATTTGACTTTGCATGTTTCTCATCATTTGATAATTAAATTTCATATAATTTGAAAACTCATTTGGAACTCCTTGTTGAACTTGATTATTAGGAACCTGAAAAAGTTGGTTTTGAAATCCTTGATTTTGAAATTTTAGAGCTGAATTAATGTGAGCTTATATGAAAACCTTGATTTCCATGAAAATTATTTCCCCGATTAAAATTATTCCCTTGACCTAGATTTTGATTATACCTATTTTGATTATTTTATACCATAGCAAAACCGGGTGGTGCCATGTGGTTGCTAACACGGTTTGGAGGGGCTACTTGATTGTAAGTACCCGTTGCAGCACAAACACTAGATTGATTGCTCTCGGTATTAAGACAATTGTAGTAAGCATGAGCACCACCACAAGTAACACAATATTCCCTCACCGCTTTAACCGTAGCGGGAGTGACAACTTTCTTGAAACAATCTCAACTAAGGTCGAAATTTGGTCCGCAAGCTTATCAATTCTCTCATCCGTTTTGCTAAAACTTTCCCTAGAATTCATATTCACCCTAGAAACATTTGATTTGTTTCGTGAATAATGAACGTTCGACTTATTTTCAATTATGTTCAAAGCCTCTCTAGTAGTCTTACTCAAAAGATTTCCACCCGCCGCGGCATTTAAGGAGTCTTGATCATTCTCATTTAAACGATTATAGAAAGTATCTATTTGGGTTAACTCCGTAAATTTGTGGTGGGGACAAGCTCTAAGCATTTCCTTAAATCGTTCCCATGCTTCACTAAATGTTTCCTCGAATTTTTGGGTAAAACGAGAGATTTACATTCTTTAAGTGAGTGGTCTTCGAGGGAGGGGAAAAATTGATTCAACACGAAATTTTGGTTACGGAAACCTCCCTAAGTCCAAAGATTTCGAATTAGGAGGATCTTTATCGTACCAAATTCTGGTCCCCCTCGAGCGAATATGGAAACATCATAAGTTTAATCACATCATTCGGGCACATCCAAATTTCAAAGATGAGTAATCCTTTTGGAAATTGTATAATATGATAATGGGGATTCTCCCTCTCAAAACCATGAAAAGGGATAGCTTGAATCAATTGCGCAAATTCGTCTTAAATCTTAAATGGATCCTAACATTAATTTCCGTTATTGACGATAGCTTCTCCAAATCCCTTTCCGAGGGGCTTGGAGTAGCTTCATCCATTGTCTCGATCCCATTTTGGTGCAACTTCAACGATAGTACGAATCTCGGATTCGACTACGTTTGGAGCACGTCTTCTATTTCGACGTCTCAGAATGGTTACGAGTGAATTATTTAGAAAATGGGAATTTCTAGTGTGCATGCACTAAACAAAAACAAACGCAGAGAGAAAAAAATAGTACAAAAAAAAAAAATATTTTTGTTTCACCGAATAATCAACAAACTTATGGTAACTCCCTTAAGTGAAACTTGCAAACGAGGGACGTAGTGGGAGCGAATCGCCTAACAACGTTGTTTCCTTCGGGGTTGTAGTTAACCGGGAACAACCCTCCTAATTAGCATATTTCACGAAAAGAGAGCCTTTTTTTTGTAAGTGACAAGACGGTTACTTTTTTTAATCTTTGGATTGAGAACTTATTAATGGATATTCACAAATTCTCTAGTAAGAGAATTAAATTGTTTGTGTATTTTAGTATTTAAGAGAACACAATAAAAATCGAAAAATCCGGAAGAGCAAATATTTTTGTATTTTTTATTATTTAATAATCTTCTACATATAATAAAAAGATAAAGAAAAATATTTTTTACTTTTTTATTTTTTATTATTTTTTAATTTTTGATTTTTTTTTCTTTTCAAAAGACGTAACTTTCGAAGACGAAAGGTTCTCCAAATCACGATCGACAAATTCAAATGACAGAATCTTTAACAAAATTCCCCGGCTGTGACAACCGAGGTTGAGCAGGTTAGTTTATACCATTAGTTTCGGCTAAGAGTTTATTATATGTGTCTAAGTGTGTG